>JAVYIG010011033.1:0-63980 GCA_035222895.1 Strongylocentrotus droebachiensis
TAGATTTGAATCATTGAATTCATAAATAATTGAAGCAATTAACCCAATTATTTTAAATATATTAGCAATATCTTAACATTTATACTATGTTTACTGGGGGAAATGAATTACAAAACTAGTTAAATTACCATAAACTGTCAACAGATTTATTAAAATCACATAATAGAAGTATGAATTAAATTCCATGAAGTAAAACGGTCAAACTTTACAGATCGGAGATTGATAAGGAGAGAGTAAGAGAGAGGGAGAGGGGAGTGATAGAGAGAGAGAGAGAGAGAGAGAGAGAGAATGGGGATGGACAGAGGCAAAGAGTTAATACTACAAAAATGGATTTCAAGCCATGAATGTAGGAATCACTTTTGGCATATATTTCCGTGATATTCATGAAACTTCTATTATATATTTTTTGTGCCTAATATACGTAAATCAACAATTCATTAAAAAAAACTTAAAATATGCAAAGGATGATAAAATAATACAATCTAAAGTGATTTATGCCAGATTTGTTAGTGTACATGCCAAAGTTCACATATTTATGATGCTAATCATCAAGAAAAGTCAGATCAAAAATCAAAGTTGCATTATTGCCGATGGATCTTTACAAAAAAATGTTTATCGTCCGAATTTTTAGAAGGCGTATTGTTCCTTCCTCAAGGAAATTCAAATATATAGAGAAAGTGAAGAAGTTACTTTTCACATAATTGTGACCTAGTTTGGATTGAACCAAATTCCTGTACACAACGCGACCCTATTTCAAATTCTAACCTTTCGAAGAAGGCACTTATACGAAGGAATTCAAGTGGTGGCCTAATCCAATGATCGCGGTAAAACCGGCTAATGTCGGCTCTAGGCTCTAGAATATTCTTCAATATTTATGCATACAAATGGCAGACTACTGTTTCAAACATCGGTTTTACAATGACAGCTTATAATCAATGGTAAGAAAATAGAAGAGAGAGGGTTATGTGCTTTTTAGATTGAAACTTTCTCGACAAACTGAAAAATCAACTTTATAATTTAAGTATTCATCAACTTGATGATTTCATACATTAAAGTAATGTCTATGTAAGATTAATTCACAGTTCCACTTTGCCTGTACTTGGTACTTGGTTGGGTAATCCCTTTGGCAGCTCACTCAGGAAGCTATACTGGGATGGTAGGTGAGGCGAGTAACTACAAGGAGTGTCATGAATTGCAGGAATGGTGTGTGGACAAAGCACTCGTTAATTTACAGTAAAATATGCTAAGTCCAGTGCAAGTAAAAACCAAGCTAGTAAGCTTATATGATGTGGGAACCAACAGGGGGCTGCATCATTCTGATGGAGGGTAAAGCAGCCTCCTTGAAGTTGGTTATTCCTGTTGTATTGACTGCTTAGCCTGGCAGTTGATTCCAGATCCTTATTGCTCCTGTGTGTTGCTTATTGAAATAAGCAAATATTTCAGTGACGTATTACGTTATCCGACAATCTAAAAGCCTATATAGGCGTGAAATTCAGAAGTTCGTGACTATTAAACATCATTTTTGCGAGAGGATAAATTTCATTTAGTTAAGACGAAAATCTCAGCTAAAGTGTTTGGAACATCTACATGTAGATGACCAATTGGAACAAATACAGATGTATTAACTTATTCGAAGAGGTAGTGCGTTTACATCAAGAGAAATACGAAATGTATTTTAAAAAACACTCAAAAAAAATCAAAAAATCAAAAAACAAGAAAGAAATACAAGAGGCGAATACATTGTTCACATGTTAAAATATAATCTTTCTTGTCTGAAACTATCCGTATTTCTTTTACCCGTTGACTACTGAATTGTCATATTCCCCATGCAAAAACAGTTGCGGTGTTGTGGTGTAGTAGCTCATTCCCTTTACTCTAAATCCTAGGGTTGAAGGTTCCAATCTCAGCCCTGCATTAACGTCTTTTGGCAAGCCTCTAATCCACAAATGCCCGACATGACTTTCAAACTCCCTTTCTTCTTCTTTGGTTCCGTATGAGCTCAACCGCTTTTGTTGAATTTTGTTCATATAGAGGGCGAAAATGACTTCTGCGAGGAAGCGGGATTGAGCGCTAGCTGCTAGCAACGTTGTCCGTCCTGAGGAAGCTCCCAACTGGCTACAAATGCATGTCGTTCCCAAACGCATTTGTAATATAATACAGAGAGTGTCTGTCATGGGACCTCAAATCTCTATATTTTGTCCAAAAAATGTGTATAGAAATCGAGGAATTCATGGCAAGCACCAGTAATTCTGAACAATATGCAACCTCGGTGGACCGCATAGGGCCTATATCGAGCTCAAACAAACCGAATACACAAAGTTCAAGTCGTATCTGAACGATTTGCACAACGTAGATTAGGTACCCTATACGTCGACTACGAGACAAAACATTTAGTTTCACTTTGAAACGTTTGTTCTAATGGCACTTAGCCTTTTAATCTTGTGATCCTAAAGGCTGCCAAGGTTATGACGAGAACCAAGTCATATGATCATCAGTACTTATACTCCAGGAATACACGTATACAATCACACTGGTACGTACGTTCATATATTGCGAGAATCCAGGCATATAGTTCATAGCACTATACGTACACTGCGAGAATAGCAACAGGAAAAGGATCAATAAGGAAATTAGCACAGCGAGAATAAGAAGAGTACTGGTATCATTGTTACATGTTTCAATGTGAAAGTGAATGTTACAGCCGCCACAGAAACCATGGACATAGCGAGGGTAGCTGTGCTAGGAGCTGGGGTCTCCGGTCTTGCTGCGATAAAAACCTGTCTGGAGGAAGGGTTACAGCCAGTATGCTTCGAGAAGGGTAGAGAACTAGGTAAGGTTTAATTATTTTGCACTGTGCATGAATGTTTGTAGAATTCAATATACACGTACATGTAGCTAGGTTGTGAATCGATGTGAACCTGGTGCTGTCGTCTCCGGTCGTGATGCGATTTATTAAAAAAAAAGGTTCTAGGACAATTACCCCCTGGACAATCACCCCCGGCCAATTTCCAGCGGGGCATTTACCCCCAAGGACAATTACCCCCTTAAACACCCCCCCCCCCCGTGGACAATCACCCCCAGAAAGTTACACTCTAGGTATTACCTCCGGAGGACAATTACCCCGCCCCCCCCCCCCGTGTGAGTGTGTGAGTGTGTGGGGTTGTGCGTGTGGTGGAGTCGCACATTGTCTTTCACATTCACATTTACTTAATTGGGAAACCAATAAAAATTAAAGATTTGTGACTTACTACGTGTGTAGATCAAGGTCAAATCAACCACTGTTGCACAATTAATGTTGGTCTAGTTCAAATTATATAGGCCTACATGTCGGCCTATAAACTATACACCTACAGTGAAAATGGAAATTATAGAATAATGGTACGTAGCTCTCTATCATTTCTGCCCTCCATGATGATTTTATAAAGGTGTTGAAAAGTGTCTCTGTCGTGAATACAACCCGGGTCCCTGACTTAGAACACCGATGCATTAACCACTAGATCACGTAGACAGGCCAGATTCAATTGTCCGACAGTTCGACAAATCCTGCTTCATGACCAAGTGATGATATTGAGAATATACAACTTGTTATTTCTCTGTCTTTTCCCTACCCATCCCTTCCTCTCTCTCTCTCTCTCTCTCTTGGTACAATAGGTGGACTTTGGGTATACAATGACGAAGTAGAATCCGACCCAACAGGGCCTGCCGGTATCTATAAAGGACTCATTACCAACGTATCGAAGGAGATGATGGCTTTCAGTGACTTCTCATACCCAAGACATGTCCCGCCATTTCTAACGGTAGGAGTCAAGAGTGGTTAAACTTGTGCTTACTTTGTGAAAGTTGGCATTTTATTATATACAGGTGTTTAGAGCGTTTTTTTTTTCGTTTTTCTATTTGATTGGAATTGATATGGTATTCAATTAAATTATTCTTCGCAGTTAGAAAAAACTGAATTGTGATTATATTTATTTTTTGTTTTTTTTACAATAAATGAGATCGATACAAATATATAGAAGTAGTACAAATTAAAAATACACTAATGATATACAGTCAACATAATTTTGAACTAATTTTCGAATTACTGTAGAAGAAATTGGAAATACAATACGAGTGTCTTTGATTGAATTATTAGAGGTCACGGGTATATTCCTATCAACTGCTTCAAAACAAGATTCAAGGTAGAATTTAGGAGTAACTACTCTTTTTTTCCGCGATTCACATTCAAGGGAAAACACCGGTACGAACAAGGTCCATCAAAAAAAGAACATTTTAAAAAGTTGAAGACATAATTGTTACAATTAGGCTATTAGGAGCTTCCGAAACTATATGACGCTATTTTCAGATATAAAAATCTCTAAAATGTAATTAATATATTTTACCTAATTTAAAAACAGATTATCATCTAAACATGTATTAATGCGATATTACAAATGTGAACCAGTATTTTGTTGAGGATATTTATTACGAGGATACCAGAGAATTTAAATATATTTTTATAGACTTATTTTCTACGGTTTATTGTTTATGTTACTGTAATCAGTTTATATTCATAATTGTCATTGCATTTTGTTGTTACCAAACAGTGCCTGACAGACCATCACTATATGAAAAAGTGCCAACCTTTTAATATACATGTATATGTAAAATAAATAAAGATACATAAGGAATGTATTAAAGGTGAAATTCAAAGAAGATCACAAATATGTCAACTAATGTATCACTAGAAACTGGTTGGCTAACAGATGGCTATCGTACAAGTTTTAGGTCAACTACATATCGGGTGATTTATAAAAATACAAATACAACCACCTCCATAGGAGCTGGGATATACGAGAGATTCGGGGGGAAAATAACGATGTTTTAATAACGTCACTATAATGGACCAACACTGCCCAGGCAGACGACATCCCATAGAGAATGAACATTATTGCAAAGCTATTATTTCTCAAATTATAATGAGTTTAGTGTATATAAATGTAATGGCATGCCAAACCATTCAAAAGGGGTTATGACCCGATTCTGATAACTAAAATCTTTTGCTTGTAAATACACAGGGTAGGGGTTAATTAACAATCAAAGAAACCAGACTTTCAAATTGAAAAAACCACCGGAATGATATTAAGGACGACATTTGTTCCCTCTTGAAACGCCGAACATACCCTGATGTTTGCAGCTGAATATACAATGGCGTCTTATTTTGTTTACAAGCGACAGACTCCTTTATTTTTGTATCGCTGCATTTGTCATCAAAATAAAACCATGCGCGGGGTTTAGAGTGAGGCAATAGATTATACATTCATTTAGCCTGACGGTGGTGAAGTAAGAGAAAGAACTAAAGAGAAGATGAAAACACAGGCACTGAAAATGTGTGAGATGTCATGGGACATCGTCTGCTTGTGCAAGTCATGTCCATACTGTGATCTCACATACAGGCGCGGATCCAGGATTTCTTAGGGGAGGGGGCCCAACTTTTTTTTTTTTTTGCTCCCGAAAATTTGAAAATCGCGCAGGCCGAAAAGTCGCTCAGTGGGGGGGGGGGGGGGGGGGGGGGTAAGCGGACACTTTTTTTTTTTTTTTGAGTCCCAAAAAAAAAGTCGCTCAGTGGGGGGGGGGGGGTAGTGAGCACATTTATTTTTTTTTTTTTTTTTGGTCCTCGATAATTTTAAAATTTGCACCCCCCCCCCCTTGAGCGCCAGGGGGGGGGGGGGCCAACCCCCAAAAAAGGTAAAAATCGCGTGATTTTACATGATTTTTTTCTCAAGGGGGGGGGGCCGGGCCCCCCGGGCCCCCCTCCCCCCTGGATCCGCCACTACTCACACATCTCAGCAGCGTCCGGAGAGCTCTTCAGGTGCTATGCCGGTCTGTATTTAAGCGTTTTGTAATGATTACTTCGAATGTTTCCAAGCATTTAATTTTGATAACCTTGTCGAATCAAAGTTTTAACTTTGCAATGAATATCTACTTTAAACAAAAGTAATGAAAGAACGAATACAAAGGGCTAAAATCAAAAGAAAAAATGAAAACGGGGATATAGAGTTGAAAGTGAAAAGTTGCTACTAATTTATGAAACATCAGATTGGAATGTATAATAGGTCTTTGAATTCCCTGTATTTGTAAAATCATTTGGGTACTGTCTTGGTGTAGGCCGAGTAGTGACCATGTTGATATAGAGTACCGAAGTGCTAATGTCATATTCTCTCGTCTTGTTCCTGTATTCCCTCACAGAGTGACGACGTCCTGCAATATTTACAAAACTACGCAGAGCACTTCGATCTGTTGAAGCATATCCACTTCAATACGACGGTCATAGAAGTGACAAAAGCAGCGGATTTCAAAGAGACAGGGAAATGGAATGTGTGCACCCAGGCCCAAGGCGAACAACCCAAGACAGAAGTGAGCTTCTATAATTATACTTACTACTACTCACTTACTCATGGATAGTCATGGGAACGCAGGCTTAAAGGCATTGTTTTAACAATGCCAAATCTGAGATGCATGGCCCTACGTGTCATCAGCGTCTATATGGTGTAATATTGAAACCCTAAAAAAGTTACACTTCAAAATGATCATGAAGTGCCTCAAAAAAGTTAAAATCTTTGAGTGACCAGTTTTACCATGCTCATTTTCCTTAATAGACTGTTACAGTAGTGTTATACAAAAAACGTAGGGAAAACGCTTTTTGAAATTTCGAATTCCAAATCATAAATATCTTGATAATCAGACGGGCGATCGGCTTGTAAACGTCATGGGATTCCTGACTGACCTAAAGGTTTTTAATTATGATTGCAGCATGTGCTAAATCCAGGATTTCGTTTAAAATCTGAGACAAAAATACCCAATCCCTTTAAGCCTCTATGATTATATTCAGTTCCAAATACTTGTCCAGACCGCTTTCGTTTACTCAGATACTGAGTGCATTAACTAGATCTTCATTAACTTTAAACTATTCCAGGGTTCCCTCATATCCACTTCCGGAAAGGAAGGAGCTAGTAGAGCATTGGGGATTTTTTTTATTTTAAATCAATTAGGCAACCCAACCACAATTCTCTCATTTCCTGTCGCATTATAATGATCTTTAAGTAACTGCAATCATATTGACGAGATGCGTTTGTTGTTTTCTCAGTAGAATTGAGATTCCGTATACATGTATCTTTCTAATGAAACAATAAATTGAAAAGCAATAGATAGTTTACAAACAAAGGCTAATATGGCAGTATATACTGTAACAGTTAACAACTAAATTAGTCATACCCTTACCAAGTTGTGTAATGTGTTAAAGATACTATGTCCCTTTTGCAGCCAACATCAAATTCTGTAGAACTTTGCAGGAATTATGAATATGTCATGTATGTCTTATCTGTGAAATTTAAACGTTAGCAGTGTCCTAATATTCAAACTATGCAAGGAAACCCGTTCACTTGCTAGACGTCACTGTCAGACACTACTGAGTGACTGACTGGCCTTCTTTCTTCTTTGGTAATAACATAAATAAAATGAGCTGTAAAGGGTACATGAGCACTTGTCTACATCAATAACCCACTTCTTGTAATGGCCAAAATTAAACTGCTGTAGAACCTGTCTATAGAGAGGCCACACTTCTTATGTTTCATTTAATTTGGGCAAGTTGGGTTTAACTGTATTTCACAAACGATTCCCTTTCCATGCATGATTAGAATAAACACTTACTTCGTGACCCACCTGACAATATGTTTCTCTTTTATCAAAGACCTTCGATGCCGTCATGATGTGTGCTGGAATATATTCATCCGGCAAAATTCCCAACTATCCTGGGTTAAATGAGTTCAAAGGTCAAATCCTGCACAGCGGTCAGTTCAGAGGCGGGGTAGAATTTGTGGATAAGACGATTGTGGTCGTTGGTACGTGGATTTTCATTTATGATCATGATAAGTTCTATCGTATTTTTGGAAAATGAAGTATTAACGTATTAATGTTAGGTCAAATAATAATGAAGATAATGAAGATAATAATTACAAAATAATGATGATAGTAATCATCCACATGATAATAATCACAATAAAATTAACTGCGACGTCAATGTAAAATAATAACAACAATAATAATGATAGTGACATTTTTATTATTATTATAATAATGATGATAATGATAACTTACTTTACTTTACTTTACTTTATCAGCCGTTTTCAATCCACTGCAGGATGAAGGCCTCAGCATGATGTTTCCAAATGCCTATGTTCAGCGCCTGTTGGTGCCAATTTGTCTGTCCCCAGAACTGTTGCAGCTCGTCTCCCCATTTTTTTCTTTGACGTCCCCTGTTTCGTTTTCCCTCATATGGTGTCCAGTGAGTGATTGCTGAGCTCCAGCGGTTGTCATTCCTACGGCTGCTGTGGCCCGCCCAATTCCATTTCCTTCTTTTCACTGTTTCAGGGATGTCCTGGACTTTTGTCTGTTCCCTGATCCATTTGTTCGTTTTCTGTCTTTGTATGTGATGCTTAGAATACTTCTTTCCATGTTGTGTTGAGAGGCTGCTAGTTTTCTTTCCATTTTTGATGTTAGTGTCCATGTTTCTGCAGCGTATGAGATTGCTGGGATGATGCACTGGTTATATACTTTCTTTTTCAGGCATAATGGAAGTTTGCCTTTCATGATGGTGCTTTATCTGCCAAAGGCTTGCCATCCAGCTTTGATTCTTCTTCTTATTTCGTTATCTTGATTTTTGTCTTGGAGGGAGAAACGTTGCCCTAAGTAAATATACTCCTCTACTTGCTCCAGTTTGGTACCGTTCACTTGGATTTGTTTTGGATCTTTGGCTGATCCTGCCATGACTTTAGTCTTCTTCATGTTCATTTTGAGGCCTGTTAGTCGGCTTGCATCGTCCAGTTCTTGCAGCAATATTTCGAGGTCGTTTAAGTTGTGAGATATGATGACAATATCGTCTGCAAATCTTAAGTGACTCCTGTTTTCCCCGTTTATGTTGATTCCCTTAGATGACCAGTCTAATGTTTTGAAGATGCTTTCTAGGCAAGCAGTGAAGAATTTTGGTGAGCCGGTGTCTCCCTGTCTAACTCCCTTTCTTATCATGATTTTGTTGCTGGCCTTGTGCATTCTGACAGTGTTGTAGCAGTCTGAATAAATGTCTTTAAGGATTTTGATGTATGCATTGTTGATTCCTTGGTCTTGAAGTGCCTTCAGTACTGCATAGGTTTCTACGGAATCAAATGCCTTTTCGTAGTCTACGAATGCTACGCATAGAGGGATGTTGTACTCTTGGCACTTTTCTTTCAGTTCATTAATGGTGTGGATGTGGTCCATAGTTGAGAAACCCCTTCTGAAGCCTGCCTGCTCCCTTGGTTGGTTGTTATCAAGGATTTTATCTAGCCGGTTGGTGATGATGTTTGTGTACAGCTTATACAGGTTTGAGAGGAGGCTGATGGGTCTGTAGTTCTTTAAATCTCGCTTGTCCCCCTTTTTGTGCATAATTATCACTGTGGCTTCTTTCCATTGATGTGGTACCCTCCTCGTTTGCATACATGCATTGTAAAGTTTGGCTAGTTCCTCAGTTATTGTATATCCTCCTTCTTTGATTGTGTCTATAAGTATGTTGTCTGGGCCTGGTGACTTCCCTCTCTTCATTTGATTTATTGCATGTGGAACCTCCCAATCAGCTACAACTAGGATCTCTTCTTGTAGTTCTCCTGGATCTTCTGTCTCGTTATTGCTGTTGTATAGTTGTTCATAAAGCTCTTCAATTCTTTGAAGTATCTGGTACTGATCTGTGATTTCTTGTCCATTGCTGTCGAGGAGGCTTGTGATTTTCTGTTTTCCATGTGCTAGTTTCTTGTAAGTTTTCTTCAGGCTTCTGTTTTCCTCAATTGTGGATTTGATAATTGATGTGTTGTAACTACGGATGTCTTCACGTAGCTTTTCCTTACTGTTTTGCAGGTTTCTACATATTCAACATTTTGGATGCCTATGCCTTCTGCTTTCATGTTCCTTATTTTGTCCATGAGTTTTCTGGTAGATTCTGATATCTTGTTTTCACGGGTTTTCGGTTTTTTTCCCTGCGAACTTTATGGCGGTTTCTTGGGTTTTTTCCACTAACAGATCAGTCCATGTTTCTAGAGATCTGTTTCCTTCTTCGTCTGTGCATTTGTCCGTCAGAAGTTGAATTTTTTTTTTAACTCCAGTTGAAATTCTGTTCTCTTCTCTTTTAGTTTCTCTAGGTTGTTTTGATTTTAGGAGTTTTTGCCTCTCTAGTCGGGTTTTGATTTTCATCTTGCCCATTACCATCCTGTGGTCAATTCCCACGTTCACCTTGCTGATTGTTTTCACGTCTTGGATGATGTGAGGATTATCAGATAATATGAAGTCAATTTCATTCTTTGTGTTGCCGCCTGGGCTTTTCCATGTCCATTTCCTGGATGCTCCTTTCTTGAAGAAAGTGTTCATTATTTTCATTTTGTTGCTAATGGCAAATTCAAGAAGTCGGTCACCCCTGTCGTTTCTTTGTCCACTTCCGAAGGGGCCGATTGTGCTCTCTTCTTCTTCCTCTCTTTTCCCGACCTTGGCGTTAAAGTCACCCATGACTATTGTAAACTGTGTTTTACTGCCTTGCATCACGCCCGTTATTTCCTCGTAGAGTTTCTCTACCTCTTCATCGTCGTGTGTTGAAGTTGGAGCATAGACTTGGATAATCTTGATTTTGTATCTCTTATTGATTTTTATTGTTATTTGTGCCAGACGTTCATTTATTCCTTTTATTTCAGAAATGTTACCGGCGATGCTTTTGTGTACCAGGAATGATAACAATAATAATGTTAATGATAATGCTAAACGTTGCTTGTGTATGTACTTACCAAATAATTTTTATTCTGATGGAGTAGTATTAGTTTGCGGAAGATATTGTGATTAAACATGTATTTTCTTCATTGACTTCTTGCTAAAGGACGTCAGTTCCATGGCAGGGAATCGAACCCTCTACCTTGTGATCTACAGACCGTTGAATTTTCCACTTAGCCTCAATAACTCTACACTTGATGCACTTAAAATAAGCATGAATACAAAATAAAAAATAAAAAATTGGCAGTTGCTACTGAATCTGTACATCCTAAACGGGGGTTGTACATCGAGTGTATGGAACGACGAGGAATAAATTATATCAAACCGTTATTTGCTTTTCACTTAGCTCCTGTAAAAGAAGTCTCCTCCAACTTAGGGATTCTTCGGAACAAAGTCATTTTAATTTCTTTAAGTTACTGCTCGAGAGGACCGGTTGTTCCGCAATCCCTCAGTTAAACTTTATTGCCAATCCGCTCCTGATTGTCAAGAATATAATGACCATTGCTAAATATTTGCCGACCGGTGGCTTTTCGAAGGTGTAGACATTGTTAAGGGGGCCCTAGACGTTATTAAGAGGGCATAGGAGAGATCCAAGCAAACGAATATGATTCATGTTTTATAACATAATATAAATCATTATGGAACCCTCCTATCCCCTAGAGTCTGGATGAACAGCATATTATGCAGCAATACGTTGACTTGTCTTATATGTTGTCATGATAATGTTGTTTGGTTGTGTCTTTATAATACAGGCTCTTCCCATTCTGCAGGGGATGTTGCGGTACTGAGTAGTAACCACGCTAAGAAGGTATTTGCATGATGGACTTCATCATTCATTCAGGGAGCTATATAGGTTCAAAGTTTATTGTAAAATTGTCTTTTATGTATTATCATGCGATTAAGATTGAAAACCAGGAACACATTGATGCCATTTCATTTTCGAATTGTACAATACCAGACAACAGGATTTTACCACCAGTAGTATTGGTCTCAACCAGTGGCGTAGACAGGTTCGTACACCTGGGGGGGGGGGGGGATGACTCAGGGGCGGATCTAGCTTTTTGCTAAGGGGGGGGGGGGGTTGACCAAAATAATGACGACACGAACCGCGAAGCGGCGAGCCGATTTTTTTTGGGGTGTTTATTTGAACCCCTTAAGTGATGTTTTCCTGGCATCTATTAACACAATGGAGACCATAAAAAGCAGTGCATGATAACGTCTTTTTAAATCAAGTAACAGTTAAATATACAGTTATATCCAGAGTTATCATGTGTTTGGTTAAGTTACCAGATGAGTTGAATATCTTCTCACAATATTTGCACTTGAAAGGGTTTCTCTCCAGCGTGCGTTCTTTTTCTTTCTTTTTTTATTTTTTTTTCTTCTTTTTTTCCCCTTTTTTTTGTTTGTTTGTTTTTTGGGCCGCCCAAGGGGGGGTTTAAACCCCCTAAACCCCCCCCCCCCCCGTAGATCCGCGCCTGTTTAATCTTGTGGTTATCTTGAGGTTTCCAAACCACAAGATAACCACAAAATACTTGTAAGATTTTCTTTTTTTTACCGTCTGAATTGGCTTTCACCGTGTGAATGCGGCTAATAACAATAAACACAATTACAATAATGATGAGGATTATTATTATCATCATCATAATTATTATTATTATTAATATTATAATTGTTATTATTATTATTATTACTATTATTATCATCATTATGACTTATTAAGTAAGCAAATATCATTCCCCAAAACCTGGGGGGGGATGATTGTACATGCCATCCCCCTCATCCCCCCCCCCCCCGTTGTCTACGCCCCTGGTCTCAACGTTCAAAATTAATTTAACCTTTCATTTGACACAATCATGTGCAGAGGACAAAGTCGCTCGTTTTCCACGCGTGCTGATTTGAACAAAAGATAGCAATCAATTATTGTCAGAATGTTTGCATTTCCGGTCTTGGAAAGCTGCATGAAACCCACCTGTAAAGATTAACTGTTCACTGGAAACGTTTAAATAATCACGAATCCTTTGTAAAAACTATTCCATGTGAAATGCTATGTTACGCAGTGAGAGATTATTACCATTTCATTAATTGAGAAAGAGTTAATTTTGGATAGATTTTATAGCCCTCACATCAACAACGCAAATCACTCAAGGCTCACCGATATTACCCCGAATGTGGTTTCGTGGTTCTCACAGCATTGGAGGAATTCCTTCGTTGTTCTCTTGGTACCCACTGTCTATACAAGTCACTGTCGATCACATGTGTGGAGAGGGACAAAATTGCTGTAATGTCTTGTCAATGGATAATAAAATCACACTATTGCCGCACCGAGGCTCGAACACCCGATCTCTGCATCTCCAGTTGACTTCCTAATACACCCATACAATATAGAATTTAAAATGGTTGAGACTATTCGTTCGAATGACGGTGTAAGATATTATGACGGAATCTAAGTATTAAAAGCTATAGTGTGTGGCATTTCTCTTTTCAAAATTCAAACGTTATGACATCTTTTTCACTCACACATCATTATCTTCATAAATGAAAGTTTATGAAAATATGTACCAAGTAATTTAATGTATTTCCTGATCTAATGTATTATTCTAGGTGTATTTGAGTCTACGGGATGGGGCTTGGATTGTGCCTCGCATCACGGGGAAGCAACCCACTGACGTCTACATCAACCGAAGGTGGAATGAGGCGATTCCAGCCTGGATCTACCATCCTTTACTCAAGCTCAAAATGGAGTCGCTGCAGGACTGGAAAACACTCGGCATTCAGAGCAACACGCATCCGGCTAAAAGTAGCTTCATTATGAATGATGAACTCCCTGTGAAGATTATGAGTGGCCGAGTGGTCGTCCGGAGTGGTCTTCAACGGTTTGAAGGGTCAAGGCTCATCTTTGATGATGATTCTTACCTGGAGGACGTGGACTGTGTTGTCTTTGCCACAGGGTATAATCACAGAATATACATGAAAGATGACGTCATATCAGGTGAGTTTGAAGCATTTCAGGAAGAAAGAAAATACAAACAAACAAACAAACAAGACCAACCACAACAAAACAGCAATAAAAACGACACAAGTGCATCACGAGATGTCTATCCACAGTGGTTGGGACATCAGCTAACCAATACAAAAAAAATGACATCTGATCAATACTTTCCTCGAAATTAGATTTGGAGGCAACTTCATGATATCCCCAAGATGTTTTACGAAACACATTTAGAAATACGTGAAATTATGAGCCAAAGTCCCCTTCGGCCACTGTCAGAGAAGTGTGGTTGCCTGAACTTTCTCGTAAATATTGTTCAAGCAGTCAAAGCCAGATATTTGACAAATACAATCACTTCTATTCCTACCCCCCTCCCAAGATTTAAAGGGTACCTCATATGAAATATGTATTGTTTCTAAACAATGATCTATTGACTTCCTCGATTGGTTTGCTGCTACAAAGTCTGTACGTGCGCATGATATTCTGCAACTCTCCAAAATGTGGAGTATAGAAAGTTTCTTTGTGTTTTTATAAACAGTAAATTAACATGGAAAATCATATTAAAGAAATTTAAAACAAAGTAGCAAAAAACATTGGTGTAGGTTACCTAAGTAATTATATTTCTACAAAAGACGACATTGCATAATTATGTTGTACTACTCGTCCATTCTGTCATACGTGTCTTAATGTAATTCACTATAGGCAATATACTGATCGCACCGATATGTACACTTCAAAACCAAGTTCTGCGTTTTATATTAAGGTGATATTACGGTCTAATAGTGATTAATCCTTCACATATCATCAATTGGTACGTGTAGATAAACTGCTAAAGTGTACCTTGTCAAATATATATACATGTATAACTAAATAGCACGGTATCGTATCAACCGATCAGGTCTATAGTCTAGCTAAGTACAGTAAACTTATCTTTCATCATGATATCCGATTTACCTGAACCTTTGAGTAAATCTGTATCACCAATAAGCTTAAAATGGAAGTAGTAAAGCAGTATGATCCTGAGTATATGTGATTTCTATAGCTCTTGACTAACTGCCTTGTCCCACCTAGCTTTTCTGTTGATATGGAAACAAATAAATGGAAGAAAATTAATGTTACTTTGAAATGAATTTTAACGTTTGACACGGTTTGCAGATAATCTTAGCTATAGTTCTCCTTAGAACTATAATCTAAGAAAGATAACCAACAGGCTTTTTCAAGACTGCACCAACAGTCCTTATCAGGACTACATACATTCAAGAAAGAAAGAATATCGAGAGTCCTTTTCAGGACTTCCCAATCCTCCTTCTCTCTCACATGGTGCAACCGCAAGCCTACTGTATAGGATGATTTTTGTAGAGTGACTGCTGAATGTGATAACGAAAGTGCACTATCCGTTTCACACGGGACATCCTTCATTCCACTACTCAAAGTTAATACGAAAATTAAAAAGATGTTCATACCATAATAAGCATCAAGCAATACAATGGCTATACACGACGAGTTATTAAACCATGGACTATACTACTCTGTGGTTTCTGGAGATTCAATGATATGCTACGCCACATTCCAATTTTATTGTATGACTCATGCAGGTAGTACCAGTCAATTGGAACTGTACTTACACGTCCTACCACCGAGACTGGAGCACCCAACAATGGCGGCCATTGGTTACATCGTGACACGTGGTACCTTAGGACCATCAGCAGAACTACAAAGTCGGTATGCAGTGAAGGTGTTCAAGAAAGAGCTTCAACTACCAAGTCGTTCAGAGATGCTTGCGGATATCAAGAAAAGAAGAGATGCAGTGATGCAGCAATACAATCAAGACACGCCCAAGGTAGGTGTTCAAGTCCAGATCCGACATTTGCTCCTGATCGGGGTCCTAGTATTTCCTCTGGACTTTGTATTTTGTCGTAAATATGGATTAAGTTTTCAGGCTTGAATGAGCCCTGTGCCTTTGTTAAGGATTGGGTTATGTTAAGAGATCAATATAATGTTGGGTCATGAGAAATTAATTCTATCTTTGTCAGGTAGATTAACTTATGCCTTAACGAGACACGCACCACTTTAGTGCCTAGACCTTTCGTCTAGATGATTTTTTTTTTCTGAAAAAAATGAAGAAACGGCTAGCAGCATTCAGTTTGTTTGCGGCAGCCAATAGTCGCATCCCGTTTTGCGTGTTGTACCTCTTTAGCTTTCTTTATTGTTCCTTGGTTTCGACTTTAATTATTGTGCAAGACGAACAGCTTCATCATGTAGATTCGTGGTACACTAATCGTCATGAATGTAATAGTTCTATAAATGCGTCTTACAGTTACGCTGAATTAAAGGATTGTTCAGTCACGTACTATTGATATTATTTACAGTAATATGTACTTACTCAAATTTAACCATATACCCCGATCAGCTTTAATTGTCCACCCAATTTCCGGCTGCACTAACGTTTCGTATTTTACTTCTCCAGATCCATCCGACGAAATACAACGATGAGCTTGCTCGAGCAATCGAGGCTCTACCAAGTTTCTGGAGCCTGTTGTTGTCGGATCCTAAACTGGCGTACCACTTTTATTTTGGTCCAGCCTATCCTACGTGGTACAGGTTGGTGGGTTCACATTCTAGACCTGATGGCCGTCAGAGAATACTGCAAAGTGGTGAAGACATGGTACATGGGATAACATTAAAAACGGTTCGCCCGAGAGCACAGAAGGAACTCCAGAGGACCAAGATAATACCGATGAGGCTTGTAGCTTTGTGTTTCATCGGCTTACTTCTAGCAGTACTATTATGGACGTAGATATTCTTATGGTCATAGAGTTTATCTTAAGTTTATTACGTTTAAACATAGATCAAGAGGATTTATATATATATATCATGTAGATTTTTCTATGACGAATCTCTTACCAAAGAAGCTCATAAGCAATATTGCATGTCGGGAAGGTCACGATTTGTTAAAGACGCAGACATGTATTATACGATACTATGTCCCTTTTGCAGCCAACATCAAATTCTGTAGAACTTTGCAGGAATTATGAATATGTCATGCATGTCCTATCTGTGAAATTTAAACGTTATCAGTGTCCTAATATTCAAATTATGCAAGGAAACCCGTTTACTTGCTAGACTTCACTGTCAGACACTATTGAGTGACTGACTGGCTATTTTTTCTTCTTTGGTAATAACATCCATAAAATGAGCTTTAAAAGGTACATGAGCATTGGTCTACATCAATAACCTACTTCTTGTAACGGCTAAAATTAAACTGATTGTATCTTTGCGCAGCATAAAACATACGACCATTCGGTACAATGGTCTGAAAATCAGACGATTACCTCCTGGCTATATAGCTCTTAAGTCGATTAATAGACGTACCTAACTAATAGACGTCATTTATTTAAAAATTACGGAAAAAACACGGACAAAACACGGAAAATGCAATAAATTTTCAATTACATTTTATCCCGGTCCCCAACATAAAACATCCTTTGGACGGCCATGCATTATGGCTCAAGGCATGGGCACACAGAGGATATGTTTATGTTGGGGACCGGGGTAAAATGCAATAAATTATTGAAAATTTATTGCATTTTCCGTTTTTTTTTTAAATTTATGAAAACTGCCCCCTACCCTAGCCCCCGCTGCGTACAGTCATGGTTCAGTGACAAAGCAATGGCCTCGTAACTGTGAGGCCCCAGGATCAAAACCGTGTCGATGTGCTATATTAGTGCCCTTTTGTGGGGCATTAATCCTCATTACTGTCATTTATGACTTAAGGGCGTAGGTCCCCTAGTTGATAAGCATAGTAGCATACACATGCTTTAGCAGTCGCGAAAAACACACATTGGCAAATTATTATTCAATAAAATCTGAGAATGTATACTATTATCTAGATCTTTTATTTTTAAATTATTTTTAAAATAATTCCATATTTTGGGGTAAAACAAAAATATTCCAACTATATGAGCGACAGTGTAGTATATTTGTAAAGCGCTTAGAGACATTGTATTAAACGCTATATAAAAGTGAATATTATTATTAATATTTATCTTCCCATTGACACGGCATCATGCAAGAGGTCTAATCAATAATTGTTTATAATTATGCATATTCAATATTTTATTATCATAGAACGTAAATATAAATGTATAAATGTATAATACTCATAAAAATATATTTTATATATTACATTTTCATATGTATGTCATAGCCTCATAGGCTTTTTTTTTTGCACGATTCGCTTTTAATGTTTCACGTTTCGATTATTTACTTTAATGTACATGTATAATAAAAGTAACATCCCCATTTGTTTGATTTATTTTGTAGTGTGTGTACTCCCATCGTCTTCATTATTATCATCATTTATTCAAGTCAGCATTTCCCCTCGTATGAGGAGTTACTGACTTTCGCCTCATAATGACACTTCCCCCCTCTACTTCTTCTTGTCTCGAGTTTCCTCTTCACTACTGCTTTCTGTCACCAACATATCTTTTCATGACATATTCGTCATTCCTTTCTCTTAAGTATGGCATCCTCTTTTTGTCACATCTGTCGTACGTGTTATATTTTCTTTTCCTCTCTCAGCGTACCATCGTCACGTCAGCTATGTTCCTACTGAAATTGCACCATAACAACACGTTTTCATCCACATATGTTCCTTTCTATCAAAAGTTTAATGACACAACATTATTGTTATATCTGTTTGGATTGAAATCAATAAAGTTTGAATTTGAATTTGTAAGATTGTTCTCACTCCCCCCCCCCCCCCCCCCCTAACCATCAAAAACTAAAAAATATTTTCGATAGGCTAAAGCAAGAGATTAAGCAGTAATTTTTCGCATGATATATAAATATTTTTAAATATTTGTTATTTCTGTTTTTCTTCTCAGTGCTGATCTACAATATGTATACGAAATGTCCGTTTTGTATGATAAAAATATATATGTATTTTGCGGTATACGCCTACATAATGTTTCAAGTTTCAAGTTTATTTATTTCACTTTATCAAAGATAATATAATTGAACATAATAAACAATGGTAATTATTATAACTAAACATACAATATAGAAAACATAATGTACATGATAATAGTGAACACAGAGAATACAATCATATAAATCAATCAATAAAGTGGGGGATCTACTAAAAAGCAAAGCTTGTATGATGTAGGTCCCATCGAGAGCGATATTTGTTTAATGTTGGTTAGTGTAGATTATATGGGCATTAGATAACGGGTGGAGTACGTTTACGTTTTTGTTTACGAGGCCGACAGCCGAAAGAACGAAAAAGCACATATGTACATTTTATAAGGAACATTTTTTTTAACGTTTTTAGAGAAACAAATGTTTAATGAATAAAAAGTATGTTTTAAAACATTCAAAACTGAAAAATATCTGCCCAAAGAAGGAAAAGGAAATAAAAGTATTAAAAGAAAGATTTCCGACCGACCGACCAATGTTTTGGCACCTAAACGGCGCAGTACAACATTTTTTTTGCAGGCCTTATGCTCGTGCATGCTAGTGCATTTCGCTATATAGTTTTATTTAACTATACACGTAGAATGAAAAATTACCAGGTATACTAAAAACTGCAATGTAGGCCTAACCTCTCATATAATTGAAAATACAAATACTGTGGCAATATTTGTCACTCCTGTACTGTCTGCCGTGTGAAACACACACAAAATGAGCCTGCGGCATCGGTGAATTACACTTGGAGAAATTGTCAATTAATATCAGCTCTTATTACATTGAACACTGCAGCATAATAACTGTATTATCTATATGCAGTTCTACTTGCCCCATATATTCCCAATTTTACAGCTTACCACTATACCGTTCATTTATTTACACACATAATATATTCTGTATAATGAGCAATCAAGTATCAAATTCAACTAAGCTACTCAATATGTACATGGGATTTTCAGGCAATAATATAACTTTAAAATTCCATGGGCTGGCTAATTTGGAACAAAGTGAGTACCGTATATTAGTAATCTTTTTACACAAGATAACATATGCCAAGAATGAAGTTCGCTATGCGCTTGTTATGTAACCCCATAGTTGTAACATTTCAATACATTGTTGTATATATTTGTTTTCAATATTTGTTAATCCTATGTATTTGCCCTTGTTAATACTGTTGAATAATTTCAAATGTGGGGGTTCTATGTTTAGTGTGTTGTAGAGCAAAAATTAAAACCAGTATAACCAGTCTGTGGTAATCAGCATACAATAGCAGTGACCTTTACCCATCAGCGATTACACGATTCTCGTCTGAAGAAAAAGAGACAATGGGTATCAAAACGCAAGAACATTTATATTATGACGTCATGGCCTGTTTAATAAACGGTTTATCTCTCAAAAGTAATAGATAATGGTAACAAGCTTATACATTTCATCCCCAAAACATTTGTTGATTGTATGCACAATATAGAATATATCAAGTAATTATTCAACACTAGGCTATTTGCGTGGCTCAGAAAAGTGACGTCGTAATGAACGAAAAGTCTTTGATTTTGCTTATTCGATTAAACTGCCAAAACAGAAAATGTAATTATTTTCAAAGCGTGGACATGGCGGTCAAAATCTAAGAGGGATCCATCATTCGTCCCATGAAAAGGACCGATTTCGTCGACCGGTGACGAATCATGAAGAGAAATGGGTAGTCTGCTCGAAACAGGATCGGCTTCTCACGTTCGCTTGGTGGAGCGCATCCGCCACTCATCACAAAAGCCGTTGCAGCAGCTGCCTCAGTCCCTTCCTCATTGATATCAACAAAGGCCTTGTGGATGACGGCAGAGATATGAAACTCTCTATCACCTGAGATGCCTTCGAAGTTAGCCCTATCCTCATCAAAAGCGTCGGGCATTCCCATTCGTTGCAAAACCTCCTTCAGTTGGAATGTTGCTTCTAGTTTGAACTTTGGTAATAGTACCTTCACTTCTCTTGATTTGAGCCCTGCGTCCCAGGATTGCAGGACGTCCACAGAGAGCTTCGTCTCAAGTTGACCAAGGCCATCATCTTTGGTGGGAAGAGCAATCAATAGACTCAGATTGCGGCCTTGATAAGGCAGCTCTAGCACAAGACAGTCATTTGTGTTGTCAACAGCCAAAGCAAATTTACCACTTTGAATCATAAGACTCACCGGAACCTTCTTTCTCTCATCGAAAACCTTGAATTTATCCTGTGTAGTATTGTAGGAACGAAATTCTGATTTCCAGTTCGCCTTGAAATAAATGGCATTCACCAGGACAAGACGTGTGAGATCATTTAGGGTTCCAGGATCAATCAGGTTTTTGATTTTATCCTCGGTCTGCTTTGAAACCCAATCATTGATTGATTGAGTGGCAATTGGAGCTGCAAAGTTATTTACCGCCTCTATGGCTGCTCCATAATAGGAAGCACTTTCTTCAAGAAATGACTGAACGAAGTTGTAGCCAGATTTGCCATAGAGCCTGTTGGCGGAATGAAGTTTGTAACCGGAATCTGATTGGTAAAGCAAGTTGTTTAGCTCTTTGAATGTTCCATGAAGTTGATCTTGGTCTATCTGATTGAAACGGAACACATCAGCGATTTGAGTTGCTGTATCACCTCGGGCTCCTAGCTGTGTCATAGCCAGAGCGGTCGATATGCTGAGAGGGGAGAAGAACAGATTTTTACCTCTCCGTTCATCTTGAAGAGTTTGATAAAGATCCAGGGCGAATCCGATGTTCGCACTTGAAAGCTGGACCAGTTTCCCAGATGTATATTGCTGCTTAGAGAATGCCATGTTTCTGATATATTCTGACCTGTGGATAATTATAGAGAAAACACGATTTGTTGATTGGTAAGCAACCGTCCAGGAGAACCCTTTTTTTTTAATCCCAAAAGTATGAAATTGAGGAATCATGCCTTTCCAAAAGGGCATTATAATTATCATCGATTTGGTTTCCAACCCATGATCTTTTGGATTAAAGACGATTGCAATATTCACAGAACCAAAAAGTCAAATCAGATAAAAACGTTATCCAGGCTAATTGCTCCCAAGCATAAATACAAGATATTACATTTATTTTATTTCGCATCTTTATAAAGAGTATCATGTTCAGCTATATAATCATTACGGAACATTGTTAAAATCATTCAAAAAAAGCTGGTTTACAACAGGGCTCTGTTTAAAAACAACATACAAATGACAATGAACAATATTATATATAGAAATGACAGGGGTAACGAAGGCTAAAACACACACACACACCTGTTTATCACCTGTTTACAAAATACAAATTACATTAAAATCAAGCATAAAATGAATTTGACCTCACTGCAACCCCCCTCCTCCACCTTCATAACAAAAAATGAGCTATTATTTGCCAGGTTTGATAAGATTTTTGAAAATGGCTAAGGACTGGGCAGATCGGCATTCATCAGACAAACAATTCCATTCATTTATACTAACTGGTACGAATGTCCTCTGATAAAATTGAGTTTTACATTGAGGAATACGTAATAACAACCTGTTAGTGATTCGTGTTACACGTGTAGAAACATTGTCATTTAGAACAAATTTACTACATAACTGGGATGGTGCTACCCCACTTACACATTTATACACCATGCATGATATTGACTTGTTAAACAGTACTTTTAGAGTAGGCCAGGCTAGTATTAAAAAAACTGTTTCCGATGAGGTTTCCCAAGTATATCCACTTACAATATATATGCTGCGCGCTTGTGTAGCGTATTTAATATTTTGTATTTAGATTCGGATGAAGGTGACCAGACGGTTGAGCAATATAATGCATGGGGGAGAACAAATCCCCAATATAATATTTTAAGTTGATCAACATTAAATATATACTTGTTTCTTCTAATTAAGCCAAGTTTTTGTTTCATGACTTTTGCAATAGAAGTAACATGAGATTTGAATGTCAGAGTATCATCAATCGACACCCCAGACACTTATAATCAGATACACATTCAAATAAGGTACCATTAATTATAACAGATATTTTTTTATCCTGCAAGGTTTTCAATCGTTGTCGAGAACCAAGAAGCATCTCTATCGTCTTTTTATCATTTGTCCACTTGTAGACTTCATTCATTGCAGAATTTAGTTGACTTTCAACCGATTCTAGATTACTACCACTAACATACAGAGTTGCATCGTCAGCAAACATGTATATGTTTAAAAGCCTAGTACTTATGTGCTCAAAATTTCATCCTAAAACTGACAAGATCAAACATTATTGTCAGATATTATGATAATAACAAACCCGTTCTTGTATAGCGCATAACACATTATGATATAAAGTCTCCATACGCTTCCAAAGAGCTTTGAAAACATTACACCTAGCTTTTGCTGAGGCAGCCATTATCACTTTGTATATCACCCCCTAATCATGTGATATTTTGTAATGACAAACATTCACGATGATGCTCTCCCTTAATATCTTAACAGTATATAATTATAAATGAACATAATATTCGAATATTTACCCACATACAACAGCACAATTCCACTTCAAAATGCAACGTGTGTAGTCAAAGTTATTATCGGCCGACTACTAAATGGCCCAACTACATGTACGACTCATAATATATTTACAAAATTGCATTCGTCATGATCACATGATATACATAACAGGATGTCAGGATCAAACGACCATGTCCCTTTCCTGTCATTGTTCGTTATCATACCATGCGTGATAATGTACTAGCTAAGGGAGGGTTCGAGTAAGCGAAGTGAGAGCCTTCATTTTTTCGCCTCAATACTGCTTACAGAGGTCAGAGCTCATATCGCCCCTCTAGGTTTTACGATGTGCACCTTCAACTTATCCCCTCTCTTGTGATATTTCTTATTAGGCTTTGATAGTTAATGATTACCCATTCACCAATACGTTTCAGTATAGTATTAATGACTGCTTTGAGAGAAATAGTTGTTTTTATACGCTCAAGGGAAGGTTACAATTGTGCTATTGCCCAAGGCGTGCCGAGGGCAATAGCCCAATTGTAACCTTCCCGAGAGCGTATAAAAACAACTATTTCTCGAATAATAAAGCAGTCATTAATACTTTTATATGCCGAAAAAAAAGTCAACTTATGACACCACCTTGGCCTTTCTCTAGTTTATCTGCACGGTTTTTTTTTATGAGTGTATCTTTGAGAGTATAGACTAGATCTAGATTCTAGTCTAAGCAAGATATTTTTACAATTTTGGGGGTGGGCCAGCCCTGTGGGGAATATGGAGAAAAACCTGCGCTTTCATATGACACCTCACTTATTGAGTATCACCTTCAGGATCACAACAGATAAAGGTTTGAATCTCGAATTGAAAGAAAAAAACTTGACTTTTTTGCATGGTCGCGCAATGCACGTAGACTGCTTAGAGACTACATTGCGTGCAATCTCTATGGAAAGAATTAGCACAAAACATCGGGTGCGCGATCAGACACCCTGACTACTACTAGATCTAAGCATTTTCAGCAACTTAACAAACATGTTTATGAATAATTTCACGTACCCTTTTTGTTCTTGCTGTCAGCGAGTTTTGCATTTGATAAATTGAAATCTTGGGAGAGTTTCTTTAGCCATGTTTGTCTTGTTTGGAATTGTCTTGTCTTGTATGAAAATACCGAACAAATCTTCGCACACTTACGGTATCCTCGATCGCTCAAACCATTTCACCAAGACTGAACTATTTTTCCGGTAACCATGGTAACTGGGATTTTAGAACTATTTTTTTAGAACTATTTTACCGGTAACCATGGTTACTGGGATTTTAGAACTATTTTTTAAAACTATTACATGGGTTTGGAATTTTACCGGGAATTTTACAGGAATAGTTAAGTTTATGAATGCAATTTCGACCAATCAGATGGCTGGATTTCTTAAGTGAGATATAAAATGAGAAATATGAAATGGTAGGCACTATTTTATTGAGTTCAATTTCAATACACCAGTTTACGGTTACATCAGTGCGCATGCGCAGACATGTAATTGGCTTTGAGACAAAGCCAATGACCTGAGTTCAGTGGTATTTATGCGTAAATTAAGATTGCGCCCATACGCAGCGCGTAGGAAGTGATATCATCATAGCAATTCAGGAACGCCGGTACCCCTCAGTTTTTTTCAAGTTCTTGGCCTGTCTGCCGACCAAAAATCATCCAAAATGAACAGCTGTGCAAACATCTGTTCTTCTGCTTCACAAGCTCTGATTGCAAGGAATTCAAGAGCAATTGCCAGACCCCTCTGTGCAGCAACTAGCAATACAGATGTCAGTTCAAAAAGGACACTAGCCTCATACAGCAGCCTAGCAGGGCTTAGCAGTGCAATGAGTGTAAAGAGTCCAGAGACACTTGTTAGTCAAATTGTGAGCCGTGGCTTCCAGACGTCTGTACCACAACGTGATGTAGAAGCCGCAGCTAAGTTCATCGGCGCAGGTGCTGCCACCGTAGGACTCGCTGGCTCAGGAGCTGGTATCGGAACAGTTTTCGGAAGCTTGATCATCGGCTATGCCCGCAACCCATTACTCAAGCAACAGCTATTCACATACGCCATCCTTGGCTTTGCCCTCTCAGAAGCCATGGGTCTCTTCTGTCTTATGATGGCTTTCCTGATTCTCTTTGCATTGTGAGCAGCATTGTTCAATAGCTTTGTTGTACACAGTTCAGCCATGCCCATTTGTTTCACAAGTATATAAAATATTAGAGACCATATTGTGAATTACATTCTGCTTGATTGGTCTTCAAAGAGAGAGAGTTCTAGTGAATGTTCTGAAAAGAAATGATTGCGAGTTCTGTGTAAATTTTATAGCATTGGTTATTGACAAGACAAATTATATGATTTTCCCAAAATAACTGTTATGTTACCGAGGCATAGCCATGTTGACCAATCAATGCACCGATGTCCTCCACATACTTAAATTAATACTTTCTGGACATGCAGTGCTTCATGACTGTTGACTGCATGGGCAGCAATTGTTTGAAAAACATCTTCAATGAATTGTGTTCTGTGCTGTCACATTTGTTACAGTTTCTTTACATTGTTGTTTTGTAACATCAATCTTCACTCTTGTAGGGAAATGCTCAGTCAGGGAGGGGGGCTAGAAGTCAGGTCAAGATATGGTTAGACCCCAAAAAAATTGCAACAAAAGGTTTTTCAACGGTTTCTAGTAGTATTCGACCTCAGGAATAACATACTAAAAGTCGACCAAAATCGAAGGTTCAGAAAGCTGTTATTTTCAAGATGGCGTCCAAGATGGCCGCCGATACCTAGAAATGGCCATTAATCACTTATTATCCATCCTAGAGACATAATTTTAGTGTCTATCCCATGGTTTTGGGGATCAAAGAATCCATTGAGATAAGTAAGAATGATTTGTAATGGTCTAGGAAACCCCCAAATCCAAGATGGCGTCCAAAATGGCCGCCATAACATAAAAATGGCTATAAGTCACTTATTATCCATCCGAGAGACATAATTGGGGTGTCTATGCTATAGTTTTCGGGGTCATAAAATCCATTAGGATAAGTTAGAACGTTAAGCATTGGTTCAGGGAACCACGAAATCCAATATGGCGTCCAAAGGGCCACAAAACCACTAATATTTCTCAATAGAGGGCGCACTTTATAATCAGGAAATGAACTTATAATGTTTCTCTCACCCTTATGGTGTCATCGACCCCACCCCCCCCCCCCCCCAGCAAGAGGGTCAATTCAATTTTTGACAGGTCATTGTCAACACTGAGAGAGTGACCGAGGGAGGGAGGTGTGACAAAGACAAAGTAACAACTTAATACTAATATCTAGACACACATTTATAATACCTAATCATACAATTAAAAATGTTTAAAACCTCGTGTCATCTTATAGCGCATACACATGCAGATCTTCATGTTCCTTCATTTTGATGAGGAATGAAAAATCATCTTCTGCTCCACTATCAAGTGACTCGTTATATAGATTGCGGCATTCATCAAGTTGGCAAGGTCTACACACACACTTTTACATGGTAGTCCGTAACATATGCGGGTACAGCAAGGTATGCCACAAGCAGTACAGGAGTTGCAATGAATCAACTTATCAAGAAGATTACTAGGTACAGCCTCCGTATTCAACACTATTGTCCTCTAATTTCCAGCCCCAGTATGTGACATCCATGTCTTATAATTCACTCTCCATCCACGCCATGACTTGGTAGTATGTTCTGAGGAAGTGGAAGTTGGCGGAGGCTGGCGTAGGAGGGAGTCGCATTGGCAATTTTCTTGACAAGCAAGTTGTATCGTAATGATGCAACTGAGTTATTTCAGCTACAGCAGCAACCAGACATGAAAGACATTGCTTTGATACCAAGTTCCTCAATTAGTTCCTGTGGCTGACTTAATTGGAAGAAGGAATGTACTAGCACTGGATTTGTATGTGGGGCTGTATTTCACAAGCTTCTGGAAGACTGCTCTTTTTCCGATTCCGAATATCCTGGAAGTCGAATCGCAACCAGTGTAGGCATGTCGAAAAAGTAGTTGTGAGCATAGATCTTTACCCAGGTCCAATTTCAACGAACTGATTAATGTTATACACCTTCGGAGCCTTGCATTGCTCCATTGTAAGAGTGGAAGTATAGTTCTCTGCTATCTTCATCCGCGTAATGCAAGCGTAACACCAATAGGTCAGTGCCTTCAGTAGACTGACGACGAAAAGAATTCACTGCAGCTTTAGCAATATGTACATCTGCATCTGCAGGGAAAAAGCTGTCAGAGGCAACGAGAGCAACAGCTGACAGAGAAGGATGGCGTAAACGTGTGATGGCCACAGCAGCGCAGCTAGCGCCACCTGACTGAAGAATAAGACATCTGCATCCCCGGATACATTGCTGACGGTGCAATTACCCTTCCTCAGTTCCTCACTAATGAGATTCATGAGTCCCTACTTATTGCAGTCTTTTGATAAAAACTCATCCTTCTTGCCTGAGAATACTGTGTCTACATTGAATCTGACAACTGGAAGGGCATTCTGCCTACCTCGCTGGTGTGTATTATCATTTATTGACGGCCCTCCACCATAGCCGTCAAAAACTACATTTGCAGAACCATATAGTGGGGGGTGTTGTGAAATCAGGATATGATCGTGTTATTCTGCCAAAGCTGTCTCCTGTCTTCCATGGTATCCGATGCACCAAGAAACCACCATCAAGGACATACTGGTCTGTTTTCTTTCACGGCTTCACCCGACACTTAATGCATGATCGGTTGTAACATGAGCTAGCTGAGGCTTCTTAGCCTTCCGAATGACATTCCTAGCCTCGAAAAGTGCAGGTAGGAACGGACCGAGCTCAAAGCTCATCACCTCTGCTACCTCAAGTTCCCCCTTTTTTTTAACTACCAGGAACTGTTGAAACAGCAAAGCAAAGCAGCAATTATGGTTTGCAGGTACAATTTGTACTTTCAAAATTTCGCCCAGAGTCGTAGCTTTCCTTTTGAACGAGATTATTAAAACAGCATATTGGAAGGCTGCTGAGCTGAATAGCCCACTGAAAGGGATTGACTTGTAATTAGGTTGCTTCCAGACCTTCATGATTTTGCTGTAATCAATCGGTACCCTGACGAAAGGAACTGGACTTCGCATAATCCTTAGAACCAGATAGCAGGGAACTATAATTCCACTCTTACAATCGACAGCCAAGGCTCCGAAGGTGTAGAACTGTTAGCAGTTGAAATTGGACCTGGGTACGGGATCTGTGCTCAAAACTACTTTTTCTGGATGTCTACACCGATTGCGATTCAACTTCCCGGATATTCTTAAAGGAAAGAAAGCAGTCTTCCAGAAGCTTGTGAAATGCAACCTCACTTTGGAATCCTGTGCTAGTACTTTCCTTCTACCAAGTCAGCCTAAGTAACTACTTAGAGGAACTTGGTATCAAAGCAATGTCTGTCTTGTTTGGTGGCCGCTGTAATGACTCAGTTGCATCATTACGATACAACTTGTTCGTCAAGAAAATTGCCAATGCAACTCCCTCCTACGTCAGCCTCCACCAAATGCACTCCCTCAAAACACACTACCAAGCCCGGATTGGGGGGGGGGCGATTAGATTATAAACCCCTACCTATTTATAGGGGTCATTTTTCTCGAAGTTAAGCCCACTTTTCACAATTTTCACAATGCAAACACCCGAAAATTTTGTAAACACGGACCCATGTTTAGGGATATTTTTGATAAAAATGGGACCCATGTTTAGGGATTCATTAGAGCGGCACACGCATGTATGTCTTAATATGTGAGTACCCCCCCCCCCCCTTTTCTCGGGCTACCAAGTCATGGCATGGATGAAGGGTGAGAGGACATGGACGTCACAGACTGGGGCTGGACATTAGAGGACAATCATCTGGTTTCACTAATGTCAAATACGGAGGCTGCACCTATAGTAATCTTCCTAAGTTGATTCATTGCGACTTCTGTATTGCTTGTAGCACACCTCGTTATACCTGCATATGTTACGGACTACCATGTAACAGTGTGTTTGTGGACCTTGCCAACTTGATGTATGCCACAACAATCCATATAACGAGTCACCTGATAGTGAAGCCGAAGATGATTTTTCCTTACTAAACTACATTCCTCATCAAAATGAAGGAACATGCAGCTAGATCTGCATGTGTATTCGCTATAAGATGACATGAACAACACGAGGTTTTAAACATTTTTAATTGTATGGTAGGTATTATGAATGTGTGTCTAGATATTATTATTATGTTGTAACTTTGTCTTTGTCACTCCCCTCCCCCCCCCCCCCACCCCCCCCCCCCCCCTCGGCCATGGCCACTCCCTCAGTGTTGACAATGACCTGTCAATAGTTGAATTGACCCCTTTTCTGAGGGGTATGTGACACCATAAGGGTGAGAGAGAAATATTATAAGTTCATTTCCTCTTTATTAAGGGCGCCCTCTTTTGAGAAATCTTAGTAGTTTTGTTGCCCTTTGGACGCCATATTGGATTTTGTGGTTTCCTGAACCACTGCTTAACGTTCTAACTTATCCTAATGGATTCTATGACCCCGGAAACCATAGCATAGACACCCTAATTATGTCTTTCGGATAGATAATAAGTCATTTATGGCCATTTTTATGTTATGGCGGCCATTTTGGACGCCATCTTGGATTTGGGGGTTTCCTAGACCATCACAAACCATTCTTACTTGTCTCAATGGATTCTCTGACCCCCGAAACCATGGGAAAGACACCAAAACTATGTCTCTAGGATGGATAATAAGTGATTTATGGCCATTTCTAGGTATCGGCAGCCATCTTGGACGCCATCTTGAAAATAACAGCTTTCTGAACCTTAGATTTTGGTCGACGTTTAGTATGTTATTCCTGAGGTCGAATACTACTAAAAAAAACCGTTGAAAAACCTTTTGTTGCAACTTTTTTGGGGTTGGGGTGTTTTTTACCGTATATAGATTTTACCTGACTATAGATGGCGTGCGATATTATATATGTATAGCCGATATATTTCCTGTATAATTCCCTTGGCACTCTACTGCGGTCCAAATACCTTGTGCGGTGGTACAGTCTGTTGGTGCAGTACTGCCATTATCAGAAGACAGTTTCAAACTGATCTAAGAAATGTGGTCTCAGTTTATAAAGACGATTAAAGAGTGATTTTATTTTTAGCATGGGCGCAATCTTAATTTACGCATAAATACATGACCTCTAGGTCACTGGCTTTGTTTTCAAAGCCGATTAAAATGGCGCCCCTAACCGTAAACTGGTGTAATGCTTTGAAACTTTCCTTTAAAGGTGTCCTTTTTTGTTGGTGCTCCCCCCCCCCCCCTCCCCCAAACCATGGAAGTCGAGCCGCCGCCCCTGCCTACGATCCTCGCCAAATGCATACAAATGAATAGCTTAAGTGAAATATTAAGAGGGAAAAAAGACATTTATGGAGGGAAAATGAAGAGAAAAAGAAAACACAGAAAAAACCGTCGAAATACAGTTAGTACCGCAGTACCGCAGTGTGCACTGGCGCGTAACACACAGCGTCGACTGGTCACTGGGTGCGTCCATTATGACAAAATAGGGAGAATGGGTCTTGTTCACAACATAAACATAAAACAAGGACGATTTTATTTGCATGTTTAATGTCTTTTAATGAAACTCTAAGACGACAAAAAAACAATAACAAGATTTTAAAACTGTTGAAGATTGAATTCATATCGATAATTCAATATCAAGGAGTTCACTAATTATATATCTAACCCCACAATCAAATGGAATATTCCTCTCTCAGGGTCTGAGGTTTACGACGAACAATTTTACAAAATCCTTTGTGTTTCTTCTTGGTCACTGGCAAATTACACAACAAATCCATGATGTATCACCATTTAATTATCATTACTACAGTCTACATGTCTTCTTCTTTCCACATTTTAGGTTGAAACTCACATATTGATAGAAATAACTTCACAAAATGGACAGGTTCGGGGAACATTCCGAGCGGAGACGTACTGTTTCAAATCACATGCAACGCAAAAGTTCGCACGCTAATGTGTACGTCTATGGAACTCGTGTAGTGTGGCATATTTCATGCTCTTGCGCAAAAAGGAGCATACATGAGAGACAGCAAATCATTGGATGCAAAAGTGCAACCTTTTCCTCTTATCCAATCAAAATGAATGATACATAACTGGAATCGTTGAAACCTCTGCTTTAATTTAACATGCGAGATGGTGCAATTCGGCCATCGAATCAGTTCTACAGCCAAGATGAATATGGAGAGTTGACGAATTTTGGGCGAAAATCGGTTGACCTCCATAGAGAAAGTGTCGTGAAAGGCTTTTTTGGAACATTTTTAAGCAAAAAGTGCAACCTTTTCCCATGAATGAAATTATTTCAAATTTTAAAACACCGGCCGAGATGGTATTAAAAGTGGGTTCAGTTAGGCTGTTGCTGTGATTTAGCGTAGGTAATGCATGAAATGGTAAGGAATTTCACGTGTTGTAGCTCACGGTGCGATGCGTGCGGAGCAGATGAACGAAAGTTTTTCATATGCGGGGCGCCATCCATATGCGTTCCCGAGCAATCTGAAAAATCGTGGAGGGGGGACCTTACTCCTTAGCCTTGCCCTGGAAAAATGACACTCGGACAGTCCTGAAAACAAGAAAGTAAAAAAACATATGATGGCTAAAAATGAAGTTTGAACCATCATGAGTAACTTTTAATCTAGATTTTGAATTAAGACAATGATCAAGGATTATTTTCAAAAACTTCTAGTATTATTATATTAGCGAGTTTAGCCAAATTAGACTAGATTTATCATTGTCGAGATCCAAAGTCCAAACACTATAAATATTATAACTAGGCTCTAGACCCTACTAAACTAGTAGACTAGACTAACTTTAAATTTAATTGTTCATTAAAAGATTAACTTTTATTTACATAGACGTTAGACCCTGTAAAATTATGGAGATCGAGATCTAGAGCGATTCGTTAGATTGCACTCAGAAAAAAACTCCGAATAGAAAATCAGAATCACTAGGTGCACAGAACACGAATTTAAACGCGTAGGGCTGGCATATCTTTCCCCAGCAGACGACGGAAACCAAGCTGACCAAATGCATAGGCATCTTCACGTGCAAATCTAAACGCATGGGCACCCCTGGGCACTCTTCCGATAGGGTGGGTTTCAAAGATAAAAACATGAAATGAAATACAATCTAAATTCCGCAAATGATCGGAACATAACGAATTATGAAATTAGTACTAAAATTTAATATGGAGTCATAAAAAGTATCATAACTAGCCCATTTCTGGGAAGATTTTGACGAAAAATACATCGTTGGAATCAGAAAAACAAATGGAATTCAATAACAACAACTGCGCATGCTCACGACTAATAGGTCGGTACTGCGCACGCCCAGTTACTTTGTTCGTTTGCGAATCTTTACTCCACTCAATGGCCCGAATTCACAAAGGAGGTTTGTCGACAAACCGAGGTTTATGTGCGTCATACGACGCGTTTCAACGCGTTTTTACAAACCTTGGTTTGTAAAAAACAAAAGAAGGTTTGTCGAAACAAAAGGAGGTTTGTCGACAAACCGAGATTTGTCGACAAACCTCCTTTGTGAATTCGGGCCGATGTGAATGGGTTTGGACGGCGGCTTGGAAGCTTGTACATCAGAGGGCGGCCTAGCTGTCGCCTACGGGCAAATTCCGGCGAGCGGCACTCTGATGTCGGTCGTTATCTCGCGTGTTGCATAATACTTCTGGTCGTACTAAATGGCCCAACTTCATGTACGACTCATAATATATTTACAAAATTACAAAATTGCATCCGTCATGATCAAATGATTACAGGATTTCAGCATCACGGGACCATGTCCCCTTCCTGGCAAACCGCCAATAAATACACGCACTAATCACACACAGAAACCTCCCACAAGGGTGTCGATTTGTATCCGTGGTTGGGGTAGCCTTTAAACATGTCTGGTAGACGCCGAGCGACTTAAAAGAGACTAATCGCGAAAACCTGAGTGAACGCCAGTGCGAGAATCACAGCCAAGTAGCCCTTATCAATCCAGGTTGGATTTCTTATGTTAACCTTTGTTTCCGACTGGAATGCTCTACCGAAATGGTAGCGTCCAATCAGCGAACGTATCCTCGCACGACGTCAGCATATAGTATCCATCACACACACACACAGAGTAAACTCTACGTAGTACGAACATGGACCTACTATGAACTATTACGTACGGGCTAGAACCACTGACCTCTACATGGAACGAATATCACGAACGAAGCCAACTGGGAGATCGCCGTTCTGATTGGTCAATAAATCCAAAGTTGGCGTATTGGCATGCTAATATGTATCTATGAATAATTCATGCGGAGCAGTGATATCTACATTGCAAAAGGCCTCGTGACGGTCGTCACTCGGTCGCGCGTTCACCCCGGGTATCTAGACTCATCTCAGTCGCTTAGCCAGAGTCACGAGGCCTTGTCAAAAGGCTATGGTTGGGGGGAATGATAGGTGCCAAAATATTTTCGGCAATGGATCAAAGCAACCAAAGGGTATAGAAGCGTGTGGCAGGTTGCACCCCCTCCCAGGCACGCCGGAAGCAGTTTGGGATTTGGGGGCAAACATTCCAGGGGGCTCATCTTCCAGGGGCAATGACGTAATGAGCAAAAACGTTTGAAGGCGGGGGCAGAAGAAAAATCTGCATCACCACCACTCTTACACGTTACATGCAGGCCCCGCGGAACGTTTTTCAAAGTGGAGTATTAACGATCAGGTAGAGCGTAAATTGCCGTGGGGGGGGGGGGGGCAGGGCCTGAGCCCCGGCACATGGTTTTTAGGCATTAAATTACGGTCAGATAAGCATATTTAGATACCTTATTTGAGACACTGGCAGGCCACTAATTGGCGGTGAGTCCAGGGAGCATAGCCCCCTGAAGCTCGGGGGTTTTAGGTATTTATTTACGTTCATTTGAGCATCCAGGGGCCGCCTTAGGGCCCTTGGTGGGGTCCATGGGCAGAACCCCCCGAAGTTCAGGTGTTTTAGGTATATGATTACGGTCAGACGAGCATCCAGGGGCCCTCTTTAAGCCATTGATGTGGTCCAGGGGCAGAGCACCCGGAAGCTCAGAGGTTCTAGATATTTACCTACGGTCATATGAGCATCCAGGGGCCGCTTTAGGGCCCTTGGTGGGGTCCATGGGGCAGAGCCCCAGGAAGCTCGGGGGTTTTAGGTATTTAATAACGGTCAGATGAGCATCCAGGGGACAACCTTAGGGCCCTTGGTGGGGTCCGGGGCGGAGCCCCCGTAAGCTCTGGGGTTTTAGGCATTTAATTACGGTCAGAGGAGCATATTTTGATACCTCATTTGTGACATTGACAGGTATTTTTTCATCCTCTCTTTCTTTCTTTTTTACTGTAACAAACTTTTTCAAAAAGTTGGGGGGGGGGGGCTCGAGCCCCCGTGCCCTGACATAAAGGCTTCTAAATAAGCATATTTTTCGCCAGACTGTAAATTTGGGAATTTCAAATTTCCAAACAAACGCATTAAAAACTATGACTTACTACAAAATTGAGAAAAAATGTCGGAAAATCACGTCATTTCAGCAACATTTTTAAATCACTGGTATCGACAGTGGCGGATCCAGGGGGGCCGGGCCCTTCCCCCCCCCCCCCTATGTAAAAACACATGTTTTTATACATTTTTTGGGGGGTTGGGCCCCCCCCCCCCCTGGCGCTCAAGGCGGGGGTGCAAATTTTTAAATTTTCGAGGGCCAAAAAAAACAAAATGTGCTCACTACCCCCCCCCCCCCCCCCCCCCCCTGAGCGATTTTTCGGCCGGCGCGATTTTCAAATTTTCTCGAGCAAAAAAAAAAGTGGGCCCCCTCCCCTAAGAAATCCTGGATCCGCGCCTGGGTATCGAATAAGAAATAACGCCCCCAAAATGATGACAAAAACCAGACAATATGTCTGGGAAATGTTTAGGAAATTTAATTCCGTTAACTTTCCTTTTCTTTGAATGGAATTTTGTATGTGAATTAATTCAGGTTTTTATTATTGTTATGTTCTTTTGGGTTAAAAATACAAACCATCTTTACTCTTTTATTGCTTTTTTTTTTGAGGGGGGGATGGCGTTTTTTTTTTGGGGGGGGGGGGTCAAAAATGTGTTTTGTCTCATATACGGTTGTCTCATTGTAAGTCGTTTTCTATTTATATATGTATGTATTATGAAAATGAGATAGCAAAATGTGTATATTGATGGTCATCTTGCGAGTAATAACCATTAACTACTCTCATCGGGCTCTCATTAATTTTTCTCTTCATTTTTTTTTTAATTTGTTTTTATGGTGAATTATCCCCACCCCCCCCCCCCCCCCCCCCCCCCCCGCCCCCGGGATCGACACCCATGAGTAAGTCCCACCCATGCACAAACACAGACAATTACCAATATCGAGGAAGTAAATTGGATATTGTTGCACTTTTTATATGCATTGTTCATTATCATTCGATGCATCAGGCGCGTACGCAGGGGGGGGGGGGGGTTTGGGGGTTAACCCCCCCCCCCCTTTGGTATTTTTATGTGTTTTTTTAAAATAAAAAAAAAAAAAAAAAAAAAATCCCCATGACTGACCAAAAACAGGTGACCCTACCCCCCCCCCCCCCCCAACGGAGCAAAATTTCAAATTTCGAGGTCAAAAAAAAAAAAAAAAGGTGTCCTCTTACCCCCCCCCCCCCCCCCCCCCCCCCCCCCCCCCCCCCCCCCCCCCCCCCCGCTTATTCAGCGGTCAGCTGAGTCGTTGCGATTTTTTTGGGACCAAAAAAAAAAAAAAAAAAGTCTCCTCTTACCCCCCCCCCCCCCCGCTTAATCAGCGGTGGCTGAGTCGTTACGAAATTTTCGGCCCGATTTATAAATGTTAAACCCCCCCCCCCCCCCCCCCCTTGAAAAAATCCTGCGTACGCGCCTGCCATGCATGATAATGTACTGGCTATAATGGGAGGGTTTGACATTTTTCCTAGTAAAATTCACGTTTAAACATTCACATCCTACTTTATTTTATTTTGCTTCTCTTTGACTATTCATGGATTCTAAATACCGTATTGTGTCTTCTTGATGTATACATTTCTTTCGGTTTCTGAGTACAAAGCTGTCTTGGGCGGGGAGAAGGACCATATCGGTTACGGGTGGCCCATTTCTTCTCCAGCAGTCACATGTTGAACTCAGAAGACTGCTTTAACGAAAAATTTCCGAGTGAATAATATCAATAAATCCACAACTCAATGGAGTAGAGCACAATCTTTCCACCTCTAATAACTGCCCTTTTATTTTTGACACGTGCCCCGTTTCCTTTCTAATAAATACTCATTTTCCTTCTTATAAGTGCCCCTACCCCTTGATTACCAATTTTCATCTCTGATAAGTGCACCTTTTGTTTTAACATGTGCCTCTTTTTCTTATTAATAACAGCTACTTCCCCCTTTTCATAAAAGCCCCCTTTCATCTCCGATAAATGTCCCTACTTAAATCTGATGGGTGCCCCTTTTTTCAACTAATGCACATTTTCCTTTTATATAAGTGCCCCTTTTTAATTCTTTTAAATGCTCCTATCAAAATATGATGGGTGCCCATTTCCCGTTCTCATAAGTGTCTTTTTTCATCCCTGCCTCTTGTTTTAGGTGTAAGAAGTGCCCCACAGTGCTTACAACAAGAAGAATTCTACAGAAAATGAAAATGAAAACTTACAGAATCCTAAAAATCTGGATTACAAAAAAGAAATGTTTTAAGTCCCTTTTTGAATGAAGGGACAGATGGTGATTGCCTGAGTATTAAGGATAGTCTATTCCAATATTTAGATGCAGTTATAGTGAAAGTCCCATCTCCAGCTAGTTTCCATGTGATATTGTATGTAAGACGGAGTGGGTCACTTGAGAAAAAAAGACATTTATGGAGGGAAAATAAAGAGAAAAAGAAAACACAGAAAATAAAACCCGGTGAAATATGTAAAAGAAACAAGAAAAAATGCCAGAGACGATGTTCATGATGGCTTTAGGTTTCGAAAGGGGAATATACGGACAGACATTTCGTAGAGAAAGATTTCCATTTTAGAACTACATTTTATTAGATTCAAGATAAACAATGACATTACATTAAAGTATCTTTCAAATATTCACCAGTAGAGCCACCGTGTATTAATTGAATTCAGTTGATTCGATTTCTTTCAGTTCATAATGCTTTAATTGTACATGCCTATAAGGCTACTGCTAAACAGCCGGATCGCGGGGCAGCGTGCTGGCCGAAAATTACCACAATCTTTTGTACGGTGTCTTCGAGGATGTTGAATCCGGGGCAATTGTGGTCCTCATGGGATGTGTTTCCCGATTCCAGGCGCCATGACCCGACTGATTCGTAAAAGCCTATAGGACAGAATTCTGAAGACTCGCAGGTACATCTTGACGATTCAAACACATCAACTAAAAAATGAACATAGCCTATATGAAGCATTATGAACATACGGACATCGTTTGTTTCGGTATATCTACACGTACACGCTGATTTTTTCCTTCTCCCATGATATATATTCAAGATATATATAGTTTGATTCAATTTTTGTCAGTGGGCACAAGGTAATATCATCCGGCATACCGTTCAAATATTTACACACATAATAAATTCTGTAAATGAGCAATAAAGTATCCGTCAAGTTCAACAAATCTACTTAATATGTAAATGGGATTTTCCGGTATTTACTTTAAAATTTTAGTCAGGTACCTATTTTTTTATTTTTTTTTAATGACGCATTCTTCCAATAAAAATTCCATGGGCTGGCTAATGTGTAAAAAAAAGAGTACCGTATATGAATAATCTTTTTAACCAAAATAATAATAATATGTCAAGAATAATAGTTTGCTATGCGTTTGTTATGTAACCCCTTAGTTGTTAAATTACAATACATTGTTATATATATTTATTTTTCAATCACTCGCATATTATTTAATCATACGCATTTGCCCTTGTTAATACTGTCGGAGAATTTCAATTTTGGGTTCCATGTTTAGTGTGTTGTATAGCAATAATTAAAACCAATATAACCAGTCTGTGGTAATCGGCATACGATAGCAGTGACCTCTACCCATCAACGATTACTTGATTCTCGTCTGAAGAAAAAGAGACTATGGGTAAAATAACGTAAGAAACATTTATATTATGACGTCATGGCCTGATTAATGAACAGTTTATCTCTCAAAAGTAATAGATAATGGTAACAAGCTTATAGAGTTCATCCCAAAAGCATTTGTTGATTGTATGCACAATAGTATATCAAGTAATTAATCAACACTAGGCTATTCGCGTGGCTCAGAAAACGTCGTAAAGAACGAAAAGTCTTTGATTTTGTTTATTCGATTAAACTGCCAAAACAGACAAATTTGATTAATTCTAAAGCGTGAAGAGTCTTTGATTTATTTTCTTCGATTAAACTGCCAAAACAGACAAATTTGATTAATTCTAAAGCGTGGAAAGTCTTTGATTTTGTTTATTCGATTAAACTGCCAAAACAGACAAATTTGATTACTTCTAAAGAGTGGAAAGTCTTTGATTTTGCTTATTCGATTAAACTGCCAAAACAGACACATTTGATTATTTATCAAAGCGTGGACAGGGCGGTCAAAATCTAGGATGGATCCATCATTCGTCCCATGAAAAGGACCGATTTCGTCGACCGGTGACGAATCATGAAGAGAAATGGATGGTCTGCTCGAAACAGGATCGGCTTCTCACGTTCTCCTTGTGGCATTGAACAGGACACATACATCATCTCATTAGCCGTTGCAGCAGCTGCCTCACTCCCTTCCTCATTGACATTAATAAAGGCCTTGTGGATGACGGCAGAGATGTGCAACTCTCTATCACCTGAGATGCCTTCGAAGTTAGCCCTATCCTCATCAAAAGCGTCGGGCATTCCCATTCGTTGCAAAACCTCCTTCAGTTGGAATGTTGCTTCTAGTTTGAACTTTGGTAATAGTACGTCCACTTCTCTCCATTCGAGCCCTGCGTCCCAGGATTGCAGGACGTCCACAGAGAGCTTCGTCTCAAGTTGACCAAGGCCATCATCTTTGTTCGGAAGAGCAATCAATAGACTCAGATTGTTTTCTTCATATATTTCATAGGGCATCTCTAGCACAAGACAGTCATTGGTTTTGTCAACAGCCAAATCAAATCTAGACTTTAGACTCATAAGACTCACCGGAACCTTCTTTCTCTTGAAAACCTTCTTTCTCATATCGAAAACCTTGAATTTATCCTGTGTAGTATTTTTGGCACGAAATTCTGATTTCCAGTTCGCCTTGAAATAGATGGCATTCACCAGGACAAGGCGTGTGAGCTCATCTAGGGTTCCAGGAGCAATCAGGTTTTTGATTTTATCTCCGGTCTGCTTTGAAACCCAATCATTGATTGATTGAGTGGCAGTTGGAGCTGCAAAGTTATTTACCGCCTCTATGGCTCCTCCATAGTAGGAAGCACTTTCTTCAAGAAATGACTGAACGAAGTATTTGCCATAGAGCCTGTTGGCGGAATGAAGTTTGTAACCGGAATCTGGTTGGTAAAGCAAGTTGTTTAGCTCTTTGAATGTTCCATGAAGTTGATCTTGGTCTATCTGATTGAAACGGAAGACATCAGCGATTTGAGTTGCTGTATCACCTCGGGCTCCTAGATGTGTCATAGCCATAGCGGTCGATATGCTGAGAGGGGAGAAGAACAGATTTGTACCTCTCCGTTCATCTTGAAGAGTTTGATAAAGATCCAGGGCGAATCCGATGTTCGCACTTGAAAGCTGGACCAGTTGCCCAGACGTATCTTGCTGCTTAGAGAATGCCATGTCTCTGATATATTCTGACCTGTGGATAATTATAGAGAAAACACGGTTTGTTGATTGGTAACGTGCAACCATCCAGGGGAACCTGTTTTTCAAATCCCAAAAGTGTGAAATTGAGGAATCATGCCTTTCCAAAAGGGCATTATAATTATCATCGATTTAATTTCCAACCCATGATCTTTTGGATTAAAGACGATTGCGTTATTCGCAGAACCAAAAAGTCAATTAAGTCATTAAAATCAAGCATAAAATGAATTTGATCTCACTGCAACCCCCCTCCTCCACCTTCATAACAAAAAATGAGCTATTATTTGCCAGGTTTGATAACATTTTTGAAAATGGCTAAGGACTGGGCAGATCGGCATTCATCAGACAAACAATTCCATTCATTTATACTAACTGGTACGAATGTCCTCTGATAAAATTGAGTTTTACATTGATGGATACGTAATAACAACCTGTTATTGCTTCGTGTTACACGTGTAGAAAAATTGTCATTTAGAACAAATTTACTACATAACTGGGATGGTGCTACCCCACTTACACATTTATACATCATGCATGATATTGACTTGTTAAACAGTTCTTTTAGAGTAGGCCGGGCTAGTATTCAAAAAACTGTTTCCGATGAGGTTTCCCAAGTATATCCACTTACAATATATGCTGCGCGCTTGTGTAGCGTGTTTAATATTTTGTAGTTTGATTCGGATGAAGGTGACCAGACGGTTGAAAATTATAATGCATGGGGGAGAACAAATCCCCAATATAATATTTTAAGTTGATCAACATTAAATATATACTTGTTTCTTCTAATTAAGCCAAGTTTTTGTTTCATGACTTTTGCAATAGAAGTAACATGAGATTTGAATGTCAAAGTATCATCGATCGACACCCCTAGACACTTATAATCAGATACACATTCAAATAAGGTACCATTAATTATAACAGATATTTTTTTATCCTGCAAGGTATTCAATCGTTGTCGAGAACCAAGAAGCATCACTTTCGTGTTTTTATCATTTGTCCACTTGTAGACTTCATTCATTGCAGAATTTAATTGACTTTCAACCGATTCTAGATTACTACCACTAACATACAGAGTTGCATCGTCAGCAAACATGTATATGTTTAAAAGCCTAGTACTTATGTGCTCAAAATTTCATCCTAAAACTGACAAGATCAAACATTATTGTCATATATAATGATAATGATAGCCCGTTTTTGTATAGCGTATAACACATTATGATATAAAGTCTCCATACGCTTCCAAAGAGCTTTGAAAACATTACACCTAGCTTTTGCTGCGGCAGCCGTTATCACTTTGTATCACCCCCTAATCATGTGATATTTTGTAATGACAAACATTCACGATGATGCTCTCCCTTAATATCTTAACAGTATATTATTATAAGTGAACATAATATTCGTATATTTACCCACATACAACAGCACAATTCCGCTTCAAAATGCAACGTGTGTAGTCAAAGTTATTATAGGCCGACTACTAAATGGACCAACTACATGTACGACTCATAATATAGTTACAAAATTGCATCCGTCATAATCACATGATCACATGATCACATGATTACAGGATTTCAGGATCACGGGACCATGACTTGTCCCCTTCCTGGCAAACCGCCAATAAATACACGCACTAATACCATATATTCCTACTTGTCGTTCTTGACCTCTGCACTCAGAGAGCAATAACTCATTAATGTCTCGATTTGGTGTCAGCTTGGGTTGGTCCACAGTAGATCGCCCTCCCATGGGTGGGTTGATTTTTGCTCAATTATGATACATTTTTTCACACACACGGTGAGTTTGTTAGCTCACCCGGTGTGATGGGGATGTGTGCATCTTCAGGTATACTTGTTGTAGTCATCCATGCTGTGGTCGATGCATCGTTGGGTAGTTGTTCTCTGAGAGTATTTTGTAAATAGTTTTATTTATTCCATATTTGTTGTTGTATTCATGAATCAGTTATCTTTGTCACATCATATGAAGAGGCCTTAATTTAACTTAACAAGCTGTGCTTCAACCAAGGTCTCCTCGTCTTTCTCTATTCTACATTGTACTGTTATGATTATATTTTGTCACATGTGTTTTCTAGAAGACAAATAAACTTGATACATGATACTTGATACTAATCACACACAGAAACCTCCCGCCCAAGGGTGTCGATTTGTATCCGTGGTGGTGGGGGGGGGGGGGGGGATGATAGGTGCCAAAATATTTTCGGCAATGGATCAAAGCAACCAAAGGGTAGAAGCGTGTGGCAGGTTGCAACCCCTCACAGGCACGCCGGAAGCAGTTTGGGATTTTGGGGCAAACATTCCAGGGGGCTCATCATCCAGGGGCAATGACGTAATGAGCAAAAACGTTTGGAGGGGGGGGGCAGAAGAAAAATCTGCATCACAACCACTCTTACACGTTACATGCAGGCCCCGCGGAACGTTTTTCAAAGTGGAGTATTAACGATCAGGTAGAGTGTAAATTGCCGGGGGGCAGGGCCTGAGTCCCGGTAGGGGGTCAAGGAGTTAGCCCCAAGAAGCTCAGGGTTTTAGGCATTAAATTACGTTCAGATAAGCATATTTAGATACCTTATTTGTGACACTGGCAGGCCACTAATTGGCGGTGAGTCCAGGGGGCAGAGCCCCCCGAAGCTCAGGGGTTTTAGGTATATGAATACGGTCAGATGAGCATCCAGGGCCCTGCCTTAGGGCCCTTGGTGGGATCCAGGGGGCAGAGCCCCCGGAAGCTCAGGGGTTTTAGGTATTTAATTACGGTCAGATGAGCATCAAGGGGACCATATGGCTCCGTTTAGTCTCATTTCACAACGCCCCCTATCGTCAGAGCATGGTCAGATTCAGCAGCCTAACATGTTAGCCTATGGACGTTTTTTTTAAAAATCGTTAAAAATTCATTTTTTGTTTAAACGAAAAGCACATCCACCCCGACGTACGTTATCACTAGCTCTTTCATTGGAGCCCTCATGTCTCATTGACTTTTGAAAGTTCACCCACCGTAATTTTTCAAAATAGGTTGCAAGCTCGTCATTGCCTATAATACACATGTGAAACAAGTCTAACTTTGGACTCAGTTTACCAAGCGATTTGAAGATTATAGGTCGAGCACACGAAACATAAAAAGCATGAATTATCATAGATCACTTCTGCCTATTTCATTATGTCCATTTCATCCAACCCCCCACCGTAATTTTTCCATTTAGTAAAAGCAAACATTTTGCCGAGTTTAGCAAAAACATGAATATTCATGAACGGTCAGACAATACAGCCTTTTAGTACGTAACGTATAGTGAATGGGAATGTGCGATGATCCGTTCAGGAGGTAGAGGTCAGTGGTTTGTGCTGGTAATGTTCACGCGAGCGAAAATGAGACAATCGGAGCAATATGAACCTTAGGGCCCTTGGTAGGGTCCGGGGCGGAGCCCCCGTAAGCTCTGGGGTTTTAGGCATTTAATTACAGTCAGAGGAGCATATTTTGATACCTCATTTGTGACATTGGCAGGTTACTTATTTGTTCATTCTCTCTTTCTTTCTTTTTTTCTGTAACACAATTTTTCAAAGAGTGAGGGGGCTCGAACCCCCGAGCCCGGCCGTTCTGCGGACCCTGACATAAAGGCTTAAATTGAATAAATTGATCAATTCCTGGTGAAGCCGTATGAGCGAGAATTCAATTTATTCTTGTCTGACATTGATCGTCTCGGTTAGTTTTTGATTTTCTTATTTTAAATCCTTTTCATAAGCTCCATACTGTTATGAACATGCAAGATACGTCTCATAATTTATCTTACACCTTTAACAACCCGGATTTTGTAAATATCATCAATAAACTTAACGACAGAGAAAGTTTATTCTCTAATGAAGCAGATGAGGATTCAGATTCTATATTTGTAAAAAAAACAATTGTAAATATTTTAATGAAGAACAAATTATCAATAGTACTTACAATGCATCGGCAAATCAATTAAGCCTTATTCATTTCAATGCTAGAAGTCTGTATAAGAATTTTGACAGCATTTGTGCATATTTATTGTCGTTAAATTACCCGTTTTCAACCGTTGGTATAACGGAAACCTGGATGTATAATAGACCCAACATTTTTCACTCTCTGGTTATACATTTATTCAGTCAGCTCGTTTGTCCGGGAAAGGAGGGGGAGTTGCATTTTTTATCGATGACCAATTCACTTTTCGTATTTTAGACAAAATTAATGTCAATATCGTAGGAGTAGAATCACTTTATATTGAAATTGAAAGTAAAATCTGTAAGAATATGATTATAGGAGTTGTTTATCGCAAACCCTCAAGCAGTTCTATCGATTTCATAAACAGATTTGAAAATATAGTGCACTCGATTTCTATGAACCATAAAACATGTTATATTATGGGTGATTTTAATTTGAACTTACTGGATTTTACTAAGGTCTCAAGTATCGGCAACTTTTTGAACATGTTTTTTTCTTTTGGATTATATCCTTTGATCAAATAAACCCACTCGTTTGTCTTTAGATTCAGCTACTCTACTTGACAATATATTTACAAATTTAACCTGTGATAGTATTGTTTCGGGTATTTGTGTTTCTGACATTAGTGATCATTTTCCTATATTTAGTATTTCATCTATAATTGGTTCACGCAGTACAAGTGAAGTCGATGCGAAGTGTTTTGTACGTAATATTACCCCAACTTCAGTTGCCTCTTTAACCAATGATTTGAAAATTACTGATTGGAACATGGTACTTCAATCAAATGATGTGAATACGGCATATTATACATTTCTTGATAGTTTTACAACGTTATGTGATAAGCATATACCTTATCAAAAGAAGAAAAGCTACCGTAGAAATGAGATTAAAAAAACCTTGGATAACTCTTGCTATTTTGAAGTTTATTAAGAAAACTAACATGTTGTATGGTAAATATAAATCAGACCCTTCTTTTGAAAATAAATCCAAATATAGGCAATATCGTAATAAAATAAATACCTTAAAACGATGTGCTAAAAGAAAATATTATTTTGATAAATTCACTGCTGTGAAGTCTAATTTACGTAAAACGTGGAACGTTGTGAAAACTGTTTTGGGTAAAAAGAATCGTACAACGCGTCAAACGCTGCAATACAAAGGAAAAACTGTAAATGAACCAAAAGAAATTGCAAATATTTTCAATAATCATTTTGTCAACATTGGAGAAAATCTTATTAAGTCTATTCCTGACTCTAATCATTCATTCTCTGACTATTTACAAGGTAACTTTGTTCACAGTTTATTTTTCAAACCAGTAACTATCACTGAAATTTTAAATATTGTTAAAAAATTGCCTAGTGGGAACAGTTCAGGGTATGATAACATAAGTACACGTCTTTTAAAGTCTGTAATCACTTTTTTACTCGTACCTTTAACACATATTTGTAATCTGTCGCTTAAGAATGGTGATTTTCCTTCAAACATGAAAATCGCCAAAGTAATTCCCTTGTTCAAGAAGAGAGATACAGATAATGTTGATAATTACCGTCCTATTTCCATTTTGCCTTCTTTTTCTAAAATACTTGAAAGATTAGTTTTTAATAGACTATCAAGTTTTTTGGTTCGCTTCAACATTCTGTCTAATGAGCAATATGGCTTTCGAAAAAATTCTTCCACAGGTCTTGCTATTCTTTATTTATATGATAAAATAGTCCATTATGTTGATGTAAATAATCATGCAATATGTGTTTTTATGGATCTTTCGAAAGCCTTCGATTCTATACCCCATGATATATTATTAGTTAAATTACATTTTTACGGCGTAAGAGGTTTACCTTACAAATGGTTTTAAAGTTATCTTGCCGAAAGGAAGCAATTTACATCTGTAAATTCTCATTGTTCTTTTTTTAATCTCATATCATATGGCGTCCCTCAGGGCTCTATTTTGGGGCCTCTCTTATTTTTGATTTACATCAATGATATTGTAAACTGTTCCACTTTCTGTAAATTCACACTTTTTGCAGACGATACGACTATTCTTGCCTCAGAAAAAAAAATTGATCTATTGACCCATAAACTGAATATTAATTTGGAGGATGTATACGAATGGCTAGTTTGCAATAAGCTGTCTTTTGAATGTTTCTAAGACTAAATTTGTTATTTTCAAAAATGCTAGGAACCTAAATCCTTTATATGACAATGTATCTATTTCTATCAACAATAGATTAATTGAACAGTGTAGAGTTTTTAATTACCTCGGAGTACTTTTCGATGAAAACCTATCTTGGACTTCTCATATTAATTATACTACAAAAAAGGTTTCTCAAAGCGTCGGTATTATTAGTCACTTAAGATTTGTTATTCCACTCCGTATCTTATTCATGTTATATAATGCATTTATTTTGCCATATGTTATGTATTGCAATTCTGTTCGGGCCACGAAACATCCCTCTAAGTTACTCAAATTACATAGACTTAAAAAAGGGCATTACGACTCTGCTCTAATTCCCCTTTCTTAGCTCCCTCACAACCTTTATTTAGAAAATTCAATACTTTACATATTTATGATATTAATATATTGCAAATTGCGTCATTGATGCAACGATTTTTCTCAAACTCACTACCTCCAAACCTTATGCACCTATTTAGTCTTAACAATGTGGTCCATACCCACTACACAAAAAATGCTGATAAATTCCATCATTGGAATGCTTCGTCTAATATACTAACCGATTCTCTCCGTTATGTTGTTCCAAAAATGTGGAATTCCCTACCTCCATTTTTACAATCTGTCGGATTTAATAATTCTTTCAAAAGACTTTACAAGAAACATCTTCTTTCTCTTTATAACGCATAATTTATTTAAGACCACACCTATATTACTAATACTCCTCCTTTTTATTTTTCCTTTTCCTTTTTTTTGCTTTCTTTTTTTCTTCAAGTATATGTTATTATTACTCTGCGCCTGGTGCATTCAATTGTCAAGCCTTACTGGCTTTTACGGATGCACCATTTTTCATTTATATTTTGAATGCTGTTTTTTATTTATATATGTATGTATTATGAAAATGAGATAGCAAAATGTGTATATTGATGGTCATCTTGCGAGTAATAACCATTAACTACTCTCATCGGGCTCTCATCATTAATATTTCTCCTCATTTTTCTTAATATTTTTGTTTATGGTGAATTATCCCCATCCCCACCCTCCCCCCCCCCCCGGATCGACACCTATGAGTCAGTCCCACCCACGCACAAACACAGACAATTACCAATATCGAGGAGGTAAATGGGATATTGTTGCACTTTTGATATGCATTGTTCATTATCATACCATGCGTGATATGTACTGGCTAAGGGAGGGTTCGACATTTTTCCTAGAAAAATTCACGTTTAAACATTCACAGTCTACTTTATTCTATTTTGCTTCTCTATGGATTCTTAATACATAAATTGTGTCTTCTTGATGTATACTTTTCTTCCGGTTTCTGAGTACTATACTTGGTCGGGGAGAAGGACCATATCGATAACGGATGGCCCATTTCTTCTCCAGCAGTCACATGTGGCACTCAGAAGGCTGTTTATAACAACAAAAAATCCGAATGAATAATATCAATAAATCCACTACTCAATGGAGTACAGCACAATTTTTCCACCTCTAATAACTGCCCCTTTTATTTTTGACACGTGCCCCTTTTATTTTTGACACGTGCCCCTTTTCCTTTCTAATAAATGCACGTTTTCCTTCTTATAAGTGCCCCTACCCCTTCTCATAATTACCAATTTTCATCTCTGATAAGGGCACCTTTTATTTTAACATGTGCCTCTTTTCTTATTAATAAGAGCTACTTCCCTCTTTCATAAAAGCCCCCTTTCATCTCCGATAAATGCCCCTATTAAAATCTGATGGGTGCCCCTTTCCTTTCAACTAATGAACATTTTCCTTTTATATAAGTGCCCCTTTTCAATTCTTATAAATGCCCCTATCAAAATCTGATGGGTTTTCCCATTTCCCATTCTAACAAGTGCCTTCTTTTTTTGTTATCCCTGTCTCTTTTTTTAGGTATAAGAAGTGCCCCATTTTCAATTCTGATAATTATTATTACCCTTTGTACTTTGACACGTGCTCCTTTACATGTCTAATAAGTGTCTTATCCCTTTCGATAAGGCCCTTTTCCTCTCATCATTAAACGCGCCCCTAATTTCAAGTGACTAAGAGCAACTTCCACCAGAGGTCATGCGTCAATTATGCCAAAGACGAAGTATTCTGGAAGAAAGCAATATATTATGTGCGCTCTATAATTTTCGTACGAGAATTTTTGTTGTACGAGAAAAATATATTCGTACAAAAATATAGATATGCGCTCACTTGCCTTTGGTAGTCTTTGAATGGATCTTATTCATATCCCTAATTAGTCCCTGCCATATTATGTATTCCCAATTCTCACATCCTGTACCAGCGTGCCACAGATCATACATCCATTTACTATGTTGACATTAAACAAAATATAGGCCGAGATCAATAGCTGGGAACATTCGACCTACTCGACGTTTTACAAGACTGACATGCAGGGTTCGTCGCTTGTTATTCGGCTCTTATATAAAAGCTGACAAATACACTGGTGCGAACTTTGATTCGAAACGACACGATACAAAGTCCACTCCAACGTACTCGAACACTGGTTGGAGCTATAAAATAACAGCTAGTAGACATGCGTTGAGTAAACAAAATTGATTTATTGTATTTTATATATACATTTGGAATAGAACATGCTGATGCAAGCATAATGATCTACTAAAAATTAGTAAAATGTTGCGATGGCTCACCGGTACACTATATTTTGATGTTTTCGGTTTCATACTTGTGTTTGGTTAGAGTGGAAGAGGTCTAATATACACGGCGCCAAAATGAACGGGAAGAGAGTGGCTATCATAGGAGCTGGAGTTTCCGGTCTTGTTGCGATAAAAACATGTCTCGAGGAAGGGCTACAACCCGTGTGTTTCGAAAAGGTCAAACAACTAGGTAAAGTATAAATAATGTCCCGTATAATTATATGTATGCATGTATGCATGCACGTAGAATTCAATATACTGTACGTTGTGCACGTAGCGGCCGTGTAGAACCCGGTCAATGAACAATAGGGGGAGATATACCAGGGAGGTGATATTACGAGTGTACTGTTTGCAGTATACTGATGACAAGGCTTAAAGTACCTTATAACTGACAAGATCGACAACAGACCGACAACAGACAGAACAGATATATTATATCGGTCGGTTAGGAGTCGGTCTGAAGCCGGTTTGGCCGCAGTGCGACTGAGGTAATACCAGAGAAAATATATATCGACCATGTGAATATGCCGATGCTATATATAGTATTAGAGCTAATTTCTCTATAATTTATATACACGTATGTATAATATTCACTATTCAGAATACCAGTTTATTCCCTCTGTCTCATTATAACTTCAAATGATCATAAAGAGGAGAAGATCTGACCTGTATTCATCAATCACAATTGATGGCGGTCTCCTGCGTTTTTTATACCTGTTGATACTTTATCTCTTTTCATTGAAAATATTTGTGTTTGTATGCATCTTATTTATACTGAAAACTTTATTATTATGTATAATGAAGAAATAATTGTTAGTTTATGTATTTGATTATGTATTATTTTGAAAACGCAAAAAGAAAAACAAAAACAAAAACAAACAAACAAAAACAAAATACACGACACCGTGTATCAAATGGTAAACATATCACGTACAGACTCTCGAAAATGGTGAAACTTATAAATAAAAACTCTCGAACTTTCGTTGGCTCACAGCATTTTACTCTGGCAATCTGTCCTTGTGTTTCATATATACATATATATATATATATACGTATATATATATATATATATACCACGAGAACGGGTAGATTTGTTTTGGCTACACCAGATGCAATCACCGACAGACAGTCTGTCAAACCTCATAGCAGTTAAATAATTATTCATTTTTTCTCTGAGGGGCCAACCCGTCTCTTCGGTAAAGCGGTTTAGGTTCGACTCCCGGCGGAAACAATTTGTGCAACCTCTGTAGTTATTTCCACAGAAGGAAGCAGTAAGGAGGAACAAGGAAAAGGCGACGCAAATTATTACTCTCTTTTGATTTCTCACGTTATAATAATAAAATAATAACAATGATAATAATAATTGGATTTCTATAGCGCCTTTTACAGAGGATTCAAGCGCTGTCCCTTATATATAGTCAATCAACAAATTATAAGGTATTGTACTTGAAGAGGTATGTTTTCAGATGTTTTCTTCATTTCACCTAGCATGTATATCCTAAAATATTTCAAAAAATGTTATTGTGTTGGCTCAGTCAGTAGAGCGTCCGCCTCACAACCGGGTGGTCGTGGAGTCGAACCCCGGCCGCGTCATACCAAAAGACGTTAAAAGACGGGAGTTGCTGCTACCTTGTTTGGCGTTCAACAATAGGGATAGAGCAACGTCGATCTGGCGCTGCTAATTGGCTGCCGGGCTCACGATCAATTGGGCAAAAAGAATTTCCATTTTCGGTTTAATAAAATTTGGAGTGGACTTTAAAAGATTAAAAGATTATTATTAAAAAGGATCTTTCGTCTATAGTCTTGCTCTGCTTTTTCATTTTTCATTTGAATTAATTTCTGGTAAAACAGGTGGCATCTGGGTGCACACTGAAGAAGTAGGATGCGATCCGACCGGACCAGCTGGTATCTATGATGGACTCATTACAAACGTGAACAAGGAGATGATGGCTTTCAGTGACTTCTCATTCCAAAGACACATTCCCCCATATCCATTGGTAAATAAAACGCATCAATGATTAACGCATCAATGATGAAAAATTAAAATAAAACGAAAATGACTCGTTACTTACAAATGTTGATGACTTTGTCAAGGTACCTTCAGTTATTTAAGCATTAAGTATATCCAATTCAAATTGACTGCATTTCATAGAAGTAAAAGAAACTCCAAGCATGACGCAGGTGTACAAAAATGCATGTAAATTTTGAGCGGACAGAACCTTTTGTTAATTTACACGATGATATACCATAACTATTATGATTATTGTTTAATGTGGAATTTGAACCTGAAGGTCTGCGCGCCAATCCGTAAGTTTAAGATATTAAAATCGAGTTCTTATAATAATGAAAGAGAGAACGTAAGCATCGAAAGAAAAGAGTGAAATTTCTTAAAATTTACTTGAAAAATAAATTAATATTAATCTTCTTTTAAACGTGGGGAACTATTGAAACCATTTTTAATCAGTGAAATTGAAATTGCAAAACGGGGTTTTTCGCATTGAGTGATTACATCTGCTCTTTCCTTCTCTAGACTATATCTGACAACGCTGAATATATTATTATCTAATTACTTGATTCCTCCACAGAGGGAAGACGTAAGGAATTATTATATTAGGTACGCTGAGGAGTTTGATCTGACCAAGCATATCCAGTTCAACACAACAGTCGTAGAGGTAACGAAGACTCCAGATTTTCAAGAAACTGGAAGGTGGAGTGTGTGTACCCAACACAAGGATGGGCAGCCCCAATCAGAGGTAATTTTTTAAGCGCCTCCAGGGGGGGGGGGTGTTTCACAAAGATTCTAAGTCGACCTTAACTCTAATTGGACTTAAATATTATGGAGAGCCATTTGTAGCCTTATAATGAATTATATTCAAAAGCAAATATTCAAGTATTTTAGACTTTTCATAATTTCCATTGATCAAGAACATGAAATCTCCTATGATAATAGAAAATATGAATGATTTGAATCAACATTTTATGCCTTTTGAAATAAGTTTTACAAAATATTTTCAAGGATGCTAATGGCTTTCCATAATTGTTAAGTCCAACTTAGAGATAAGTTCAACTAAGGATCTGGGCCCCTGATCTAATAAAACCTTGCTTTTATGAGAAGGGGGGTCCTCACGTGAAGGGCGTCACTAACAGTGGTAGAGTAAAGGTATGTCTGACACCGCTCCCCAAGAGCTCCGTTGTTTTGTTTCATGATTTTTAAGGTATGTTGACAAATGAAGGAAAACAAAAATCGCGGGGTAGGTGATTTTGTATCTCAGATTTGAAACTGTGAGCCTGTGTGAAGTACTTGTTCATTTCATGTTGGGAATTTTCCCTGCTTCCTCTTTCTTGTCTTTTAACATTCTAGCTCATCTCAAAGAAGTGTAATGATACAATCAGCTGAAACTGTAACGCTTCAAACAAAATGGAGATATATATCAGTTTACTTGAAATTAATTAGTTTTTAATTGAAATATAATATTTTACAAGTATTGTTGATAGCCTGTCCAGATGGGAAAAAGTGAAGGGGGCAGAATTCTGTCTGGCGACTATCATGGGTTCCCCCTTTGAATATGAAGTTGCTCCACGATGTTTGCAATCCTTATCTTAACCTTTATCACAATCAATCTTTATGTTCTTTATATCTCACGGGAGCTGTTATAAATCACTCCCGACTTTGAACCAGCTTTATATACTAGTATTATAAGATTTGTCTCTTTGACTACAGATATTTGATGCTGTTATGGTATGTACCGGAATGTACTCGTCCGGTATAGTTCCGAATTACCCTGGTCAAAAGGAGTTCCGTCGTCAAATTTTACATGGCAGTCAATTCAGATGTGGGCAAAACTTCAAAGACAAGACAATCCTAGTCGTTGGTAAATAATTGTGATGGTGAACATAATGACAACGATAATGATGATGATAATAATGATAATTTAAAAAATTATAGTAATGATAATGATAATAATAGCGATCATACTGATAATATAAAATTTATAAGACACCAAATCCACTTAAAATCAAATGATCAAGGCGCACTAGTGCCAAAGGTGGAATCACATTAATAACGTCTGCATTGTACAAAAAAGATTAAAAACTAGTAAGAGAGAACAACGAAAATGAAGAGAACAATTATTGTTATATCCAAGAACAAACAGATAATGTTTTTGGATTATAGCATGCATGTAACTATAGTGTGTACTTTAGATATGAGCATATCACTCCAATAATCTATCTTTCACTATGAGCTCTAAAAATGTATTTCTTGCTTGTCAGGCGGGATAAAATAGGAACTTGACTTGACACACCCTTCAATATTTTGGAGGTAATTTTGTATGTTTATCCCAAGTTAAACAAAAACGAAACAAGATTAAAACAAAACAGAACGTGAGAACCTTATGATAAACGTTGCAAAGTTGACCGGTTGTATGTCCTATTGTTTAGATAATATTTTATATTGAGAACCAGATAATATTTGTATTTTGTCCAACTTCTTTTATTTTACAGGGGCTTCACATTCTGCAGGAGATATTGCCATTCTGAGTAGTGATCATGCTAAAAAGGTAAATATTATGAATCCTTACGATTACGGGGATATCACGAAATGGCCATGATTTCTTGTAAAAATTATTTAAAATGGATGACATATTTTACTCACAAAAAGGGGCAATTTGTATAGGGAATTCGCGCATGTCCCTTTTCACTTCGGTTTTGAAACGCACTCGAAAAACACATGAGGTAAAAATTTGTACTTTTGCTGATATATACATACCAACCAACACACCAACATGGTCTGCAATCATCCTTCTTCTTCTTCTTGAGACACTACGCAAGTCCTGTCAAGGACACATGGTCTAGCCGTTGCGTTGAAACCCTCTAGGCCTTTGGGGTTAAGGGTTCTGATGGGAGGAGGGGGGCAGACTGAAAGGTATTTTGTCGTCTGTTCATCCATCCCCACAGTCTCATATAGTTCCTATATCTCGACTATAGTCATGTAGAGATCATTCTTTGTCCATTGAGCATTCGCTAGTGGTTATCAAGCAGTGGCAGAATGAGGGGCACAACTGGCCAATTCATTGCCTCCGGCCCTCCCCCGCCTCACCTTGGATACCCAAATTGGCATAACGTAAGTAGGCGTATACAACCAAATTGCTTCCTCAGTTGTGGCTGTTGTCTTCTCGGAATCACCCTTTATTCTGTCTATTTAGTCATTCTCATTCCATATTTTTTTTTAACGAAATACTGGATCTACCACTCGTATAACACAAATTCCTCTTTTTTGTCCTTGTTTCAATATCATATTCTAGGTATACATCAGTATGCGGGATGGTGCTTGGATTGTGCCCCGCATCATGGGTAGGATGCCAACAGACGCATACATTAACCAAAGATGGAGAGATCTGATCCCTAGCTGGATCTTCAAACCTTTGATAGGGATGAAAATGCAGTCCTTGCAAGACTGGAGAGCACTCGGGATCCAGAGCAGCAAGCATCCCGCCAACAGCAACAGCGTCATGGTAAATGACCAACTCCCTATGAAGATCATGAGCGGTCAAGTGGTGGTCCGGAGTGGACTTCAACGGTTTGAAGGGTCAAGGGTCATCTTTGATGATGGTTCTTACCTGGATGATGTAGATTGTGTCGTATACGGTACGGGGTACAATCCAGCAACTCCATTCCTGAAGGAGAATATATTGGGTAAGATGTTCATAATTATACAGAATCAAGGTCTGACAATTTATTCGATGTTTATTTATCAAGCAAAGAACAATATCGGCCTGCTTGTAAATATAGTCGAAAGAACCCACGATTCAAGGACAGAGGGGGGTTATGAAATGTCCCCATGACACTTGTCTTTTATTCTATAATGATTCCCCTCCACGTTTTAAGAATGAGTTCTGCCTATGACTACGTCTTTGGAATAAGTTGCTGAGACAGAAAACTCAGCAAAAAATAACAATAACTGATTTTATTGTACAGTGCGTCCCAGAAAAAACGAAACCGAGAAGTATCGATGTTTTATCATAACTTAATATAGGATTTCCCGGCCAAATTCGCGAGTTTGTCATTCAAATTAATTTGTCTTGCGTTCAAATTCGACGGTTTTAGTGCTGTCGGGTATATCTCGGGTTTATATCCCTTTTTCTAGATTTCAAATCTATGAAGTTTTCGTTAGAATCTATGTATGTTTCATTCCAATTAATGAACAAATTGCTTCTTTCGCTATTTGGTCATTCGATTTAGCGCAACACGATTTTCTGACATCGCGACGGTGTACTTTTAGCCTTCTAATTCATTTGTAGCATTCAAATTAGCAATTTGTGCACTAAAATTAAAGGTCAAAATACATTTCTCGTTGTTTAAACAGTTTTTATAGCTCATTCTTTTTCTTTCAAGATCGTTTTTTCATGTGTATTTCATCTTATTTTGTTTTCTTGCATTTAAACTCTTTATATACTTTTAGATTTATCAGATATTCATCAGCCTTTAAGTTTGATTGTTAAAAAAAAAAGACTTACTGTACATGTACGGACTTGATGGTCTCAATATTTGTGTAAATTTTCATGTAAGGAAGTTTTTTGTCTTGTGTTTCATCATAAATTTATCACAATTTCATTATGGAGGAAGGGTACAATATTGTGACTGGGGTAGGTGTTTTCGTGTCCCCACTTTTCCGGGGTATATGAACATGTCCGTTCAGAGATGCCATATCCCTTGTTTCGCCCCTTCTTTACCTAATGTCTGACTACAAACATATGCTTTGTCCTCAAAATTAATAAATTGAATAACAGAAAAGACCCCAATAGCAAATCATGCATTTAATTGCATTTATTTAAAGCTGTAAACGTGTGTTGCATTTCTTCCCCCTAACATTCCTAACTTGAATAAACATAATTCGAATACGAATGACAGGTGTTAATTTGAATGATAAAAATGACGCCTCGACAAGTGACGATTAATTTGAATGCTAGTTGAGCAGTTTCTAAATTGAATGACAGATCTATGAAATCCTTCGACCAAAATCCTAAATTAAATACAAAATCGGGAAAATTGAATGATAATTGGCATGGCAAAGCTGATCTGCGCTAACTTAAATGCAAAGTAAATGAATTTGAATGACAAACTCGCGAATTTGGCCGGGAAATCCTATAACAACCATAATTAATGAATGATACATATTTGGAAAGCTTAGAGTCTCCTCTTTCAGTTGATGCTACTCAGATGATGCATATGTCACGCATGAGTGATTAAGAGCAATTTGAAGGAAGGAAACCAAAAAGACATTTGGCGGGCGGTATCTGAATTTCGAAGAAAAATTCACATTTCTAGAAAGTTGAGTTTCTGCCCTTTCATATGACACCTCAATCGGAAAAATGAGCGAGGAATAACAAAGTTCTGTTTGTTTAAAGTAGCCCTTACATTTTCATAATTTTCAAAAACGAATTCGTTTTCACTGGGTGCCTGCCGTAGCAAAAAGCAGATTTGAAAAAAGACTTAACTCCGTTTCGTTGACAATCAGCCATGCATGAAGACTCTCGTCTACGGCTGATTGTCAAGGAAACGGAGTTAAGTCTTTTGTTAATTTCGTTTATTGATACGGCAGGCAGCCAGTGAAAACGAATTCGTTTAATAAAATTATGAAATGCAAGCACTACTTTAACCCTTACTGTACTGGGCTATTTCGAGCACTCTCTGACTGGGGGTGGGGGGGGGGCCTGGGAGGCCCCCCCCCCCCCCTATGATCTCGGCCGTCGAATGTCCGATGAACGCGAAAATTTGCATGTTTGTAGATATTTACGTAAGGAACAAGATGGTATAATTAGTTTTTTCGTATTATGCAAATTTTTGGCGTTATAGCCTAATTAATTATGCAAAATGCTAATTTTATGCATTTTACAGAAAACATTTGTCAGTAGACTTGTGAAGAATCTTGAAAATGAATTGAATAAATGTTTCCTTCATCTCAAATTCATGAGGTTTCATTATTTTTATGATATTTGAAAATGCATAGGTTAATTTGCATAAATTATGAATACGCATTCATGAATATCAAATCTGGAAATATATATAGGGAACTAGAATCATTACAAAAATTGTCAGACTCCACTTTTTTAATGTTAAAACTCATTATTCATATGAAACTTATTTTCTAACACAAAAAAGTAATTTGAAGTAATTAATAATGATAATTTATGCAAATTTGATACGATTTTCAACTATTTATTTTCTTATGTATTTTATTGTTTTTTATTTCTTATTATATCTATTGTTTTATTTCTAATGTATTCTTTTGTTCTGAAATACATCAAGTTACTTTGAGAAACATATAAAAGCAATTTGATATCAATTCATATCTTCACATTTCTGCTTGTACATGAATATATGCAATTATAGCACTTTTTGATGACATGCGCATACTAAATGTTATGTTACACCTTACAGGTATATCCGATTTCGACGAAGATGGTATAAAAATGTGCGTAGGACTTGAGGGAAAAAAGTCATGACACGACAATTCAAAATTCCGAGCGGTTGCGGCGCAATCTCCGAAAATGTCGAGGGGGGGGGGGGGGCCTCCCAGGCCCCCCCCCCCCCAGTACAGTAAGGGTTAAACAAACAGAACTTTGTCATTCCTCGCTCATTTTTCCTGATTGAGGTGTCATATGAAAGGGCAGAAACTCGACTTTCTAGAAATGTGAATTTTTCTTCGAAATTCAGATACCGCCCGCCAAATGTCTTTTTGGTTTCCTTCCTTCAAATTGCTTTTAATCACTCATGCGTGAAATATGCATCATCTGAGCAAGAAGTTACCAGCCATGAAAGAGGAGACTCTAAGCTTTCCAAATATGTATCATTCATTAATTATAGTTGTGATTAAGTTATGATAGAACATCGATACTTCTCGGTTTCGTTTTTTCTGGGACGCACTGTATAATAAAAGATAAAGCAATCATTCCAAAAATAATCAAAGTATATTTTAAAGGTACTATGTCCCATTTGCAGGCCAAAAAAATGAAAAAGTTAAATTCCAACTGCATTTGAAAGATAATACTAATTTAGAACTTCCCTAAAAAAGGTGGGGCTTGAAAATGTCTTCAAGTGGAAAAATAACGACTATTAGTTGTCAAATCGACTTTAGGGCTATAGAGCCCAAAAGTAATAGTCTTGATTTTCATTTTCGGTACAAATGTACCGAATGGTCATACGCTTTATGCTGCGCAAAGATTCAATCAGTTTAATCTTGGCCATCACAAGAAGTGGGTTATTGATGTAGACAAATGCTCATGTACCTTTTACAACTCTTTTCATGTATGTTATTACCAAAGAAGAAAAAAAGCCAGTCAGTCACTCAAAAGTGTCTGACTGTGAAGTCTAGCAAGTAAACGGGTTTCCTTGCATAATTTGAATATGAGGACACTGCTAACGTTTAAATTTCACAGATAGGACATACATGACATATTCATAATTCCTGCAAAGTTCTACAGAATTTGAGGTTGGCTGCAAAAGGGACATAGTACCTTTAAAGGGCAAACTCATAGACGAGCGTTAACGGTCTTACGTGATAAATATTTCATTGAAGCGCGCTTATTTCTTGTCTTGTTCAGGTAACTCGAATCAATTAGAGCTTTACATGCACGTCATACCACCCAGGCTTGCACAACCTACTCTTGCGGCCATTGGTTACATCCGGTCACGTGGTGCAGTAGGACCGACGGCAGAGCTGCAAGTTCGGTACGCCCTCAAGGTGTTCAAGAAAGAGGTTGAACTACCAAGTCATCAAGATATGATGGCGGACGTGACAAGAAGAAAGGACGCTGTCGTCAAACAGTATGGTGTAAACCTACCTAAGGTATCTCTATACCAGGCGCGGATCCAGGATTTCTTAGGGGGGGGGGGCCAAATTTGAAATTATGCGAGCCAAAAATTGGTACGTAATGGTGACAAACAGTGACGTGATGCGGGGGGGGGGTTCGGTGCAGGGAGGGGCGAATTTCCCCCTCCCTCCTCCGCGAAACGCGGAAGCTTTGACGTTTCATTTAATTATTAGAAAAAGAAAACGGTTCGTTGTACCGTTCTCGAAAATAAATCTCGTCTGAATTTAGTTTTTGCCCTCTCGCGCGAAGCGCGGAAAATTTTAGGATTTATTAAATTATTAGAGAAAGAAAACGATTCGTTGTAGAGTTCTCAACTCTAAATTCTCGTCTGAATTCATGTTCCCCCCCCTATCGCGCGAAGCGCGGAAGCTTTTAAGTTTCCTTAAATCATTAGAGAAACAAAAAAGTAGAGTTCTCGACTCTAAATTCTCGTCTGAATTCAGGTTCCCCCCTTTTAAGTTTCCTTAAATCATTAGAGAAAAAAAACGATTCGTTGTACCGTTTTCGAAAATAATCCTCGTCTGAATTTAGATTTTCCCCTCCTCCCGCGCGAAGCGCGGAAGCTTTTAAGTTTCCTTAAATCATTAGAGAAAAAAGACAATTCGTTGTACCGTTTTCGAAAATAATCCTCGTCTGAATTTAGATTCTCCCCCCCTCCCGCGCGAAGCGCGGAAGCTTTTACGATTCATTAAATCATTAGAGAAAGAAGACGATTCGTTGTACCGTTCTCGACTCTTAATCCTTGTCTAGATTCAGTTCCCCCCTCCCTCTCCCCCTCCTGCGCGAAGCGCGGAAGCTTTGACGTTTCATTAAACTATATGAAAGAAGGCGATTCGTTGTACCGTTCTCGAATCTTAATCCTCGTCTGAATTCAGTTCCCCCCCCCCCCCCCTCCGCGCGAAGCGCGGAAGATTTTACGTTTCATTAAATTATTAGAGAAAGAAGACGATTCGCTGTACAGTTCTCGACTCTTAATCCTCGTCTGAATTCAGGTCCCCCCCCCTCTCGCGCGAAGCGCGGAAGCTTTTAAGTTTCATAAGATTATGAGAGAAAGAAGACGATTGGCTGAACAGTTCTCGACTCTAAATTCTCGTCTGAATTCAGGTTCCCCCCCTTTTAAGTTTCCTTAAATCATTAGAGAAAAAAATCGATTCGTTGTACCGTTTTCGAAAATAATCCTCGTCTGAATTTAGATTTTCCCCTCCTCCCGCGCGAAGCGCGGAAGCTTTTAAGTTTCCTTAAATCATTAGAGAAAAAAGACAATTCGTTGTACCGTTTTCGAAAATAATCCTCGTCTGAATTTAGATTCTCCCCCCCCCCCCCTCCCGCGCGAGGCGCGGAAGCTTTTACGATTCATTAAATCATTAGAGAAAGAAGACGATTCGTTGTACCGTTCTCGACTCTTAATCCTTGTCTAGATTCAGTTCCCCCCTCCCTCTCCCCCTCCTGCGCGAAGCGCGGAAGCTTTGACGTTTCATTAAACTATATGAAAGAAGGCGATTCGTTGTACCGTTCTCGAATCTTAATCCTCGTCTGAATTCAGTTCCCCCCCCCCCCTCCGCGCGAAGCGCGGAAGCTTTTACGTTTCATTAAATTATTAGAGAAAGAAGACGATTCGCTGTACAGTTCTCGACTCTTAATCCTCGTCTGAATTCAGGCCCCCCCCCCCCCCTCTCGCGCGAAGCGCGGAAGCTTTTAAGTTTCATAAGATTATGAGAGAAAGAAGACGATTGGCTGAACAGTTCTCGACTCTTAATCCTCGTCTGAATTTCGATTCTCCCCCCTCCCGCGCGAAGCGCGGAAGCTTTTATGTTTCATTAAATCATTAGAGAAACAAGACGATTCGTTGTACAGTTCTCGACTCTTAATCCTCGTCTGAATTTAGTTTACCCCCTCCCCCTCCTGCGCGATTCGCGGAAGCTTTGACGTTTCATTAAACTATTGAAGAAAGAAGGCGATTCGTTGTACCGTTCTCGACTCTTAATCCTCGTCTGAATTCAGGTCCCCTCCCCCCCCCCCTCCCGCGCGAAGCGCTCAAGCTTTAAAGTTTCATAAGATTATGAGAGAAAAAAGACGATTTGCTGTTCAGTTCTCGACTCTTAATCCTCGTCTGAATTCAGGTTCCCCCCTCCCGCGCGAAGCGCGGAAGCTTTTAATTTTCATTAAATCATTAGAGAAAGAAGACGATTCGTTGTACCGCTCTCGAAAATAATCCTCGTCGGAATTAAGTTCCCCCCCCCCTCCATCCCGCGCGAAGCGCGGAAGCTTTTACGTTTTATTAAATCATAAAAGATTGGTATAACCGTTCTCGCCTCTGAATCCTTGTCTGAATTTAGGTTCGCCTCCCGCGCAAAGCGCGGAAGCTTCACGTTTCATAAGATTATGAGAGAAAAAAGACGATTCGCTGTACCGTTCTCGATTGTTAATCCTTGTCTGGGGCGGCGGCGAAGCCGGCGCCGGAAGCTCAGAGGTTTTAGGCGTTTAATTAAGGTCATATGAGCATATTTTTTTTTGTATACCTTATTATTTCGTGACACTGGCAGGTAACTATTTGGCGTTGGGTCCAGGGGGCGGAGCCCCCCCAAAATCAGGGGCTTTAGGCATTAAATTACCGTCAGATGAGCATCTAAGGGCCCGCCGTAGGGCCCTTGGTGGGATCCAGGGGGCAGAGCCCACGGAAGCTTAGGGGTTTTAGGCATTTAATCACGGTCAGATGAGCATATTTTGATGCCTCATTATTTGTTAACACTGGCAGTTAACTATTCTTTCTTTCTTGCTCTCATTCTATTTTATTTCTCTTTAATATACTTTTTCAAACAAAGTGTGGGGGGGAGCTCGAGGCTCCCGATCCCCACCGTACCTCGGGCCCTGACATGTAGGAATCTCAAGAATCATATTTCTTGCCTGGCTGCAAATTTAGGAATTGGTCATTTTCCTTTTCTTTTCTTCTTCCTCTTCTTTCTTTCCCTTTCTCTCCTCTTTCCCTTTCGCTTCTTTTCCTTTTTTCTCTTTTTTTCTCTTTTTTTTTTTTTTTTGCGGGGGGGGGGGCCAAGGCCCGCTCGGCCCCCCCCCCCTGGATCCGCGCCTGCTCTATACGACTTATTTTTTGTTTAGAGAATCTTTTCATGCGGGTCTAGCATGTCTAGAAACATAATGAGCACACAATTAATTGTTTAATTTCCGGAATTGATGGATGTATCAAATAATATTTCTTCTAAGTCAACCCAATTTCGTTATTATGTGATATATGGTTTTTGTTCATAATTTCTACAAACTCATTGATTTTAAAGTCACTTTGATTCATAATATCTTGACAAAGTCTTCTCAATCAGTACTGATTTGAAATGATTACACCATCATTCACTGTTCTACTTTTCTTTTAGATCCTCCCGACGACCTACAACGACGAGCTTGCTCGAGCAATCGGGGCTCTACCAAGTTTCTGGAGTCTGCTCTTGTCAGATCCGAAACTGGCTTACCACTTTTACTTTAGTCCAGCATTTCCACCTTGGAACAGAATGGTAGGTCCACACTCTAGACCAGATGCCCGTCAAAGGATCCTCCAATGTAGAGAAGATCTCCTCCATGGAATAGCATTGAAAACGGTTCGCCCTGGAGCACTAAAACGTTTTGAAGACGTCGACAGAAACAGGACTGTACTGATTATGCTTCTCGTTTTATGTTTCTTCGGTTTCCTCTTAGCAGTGGTATTTTAGAATACATTAGATAAATTTTGGTGAAGGTGATTTTAATATCTTAATACTGAAAAAGAGCTCCACTGAAAAAGGAAAATGTCCATAGGACAGTCGACTAGCATTATCATGTATTATGTCAATGTATGATGGCATCCTGGAAATCATGAACAGGGGCAATGCCTTTATCGATATAGTCGACTGTGCCCCCATCCAACTTTTTTAAACAACCGTCGAATATGCTGATGCCTTCCCAAGGGAATGTAGGATTTGAGGTTTCCAAACATAAGTACAACATCATTTTATTATAGTACCGGTATACTTTTGTTACAGTATAATTTTACTATTTCACACACAGACCGGCTCCTTTAACATGTTGAGGCCTACGCCACCAGGAGTGTTGAGCTGTAGTATTAAATCCATGTCAAGATTCATGTGTATGTACATGCAATATTATTGTACTTTGTATTACCAATTTCACTTTTGGAGAACTCGATGATTTGCTTTGGACAAAGTGTAAAAGATCCCTGCATGAACGTTGATAAGTTTATTATGATTGGACTTTGATAAGTTTATTATGATTGGACTTTGATAACTTTATTATTATTACTAGACCTATTGGTGGTATGTACACGTTCATTGTCGTTCATTATACATGTATAATAAAGACATTAATCTACATTTGCTACGGCATTCCATCAAGGTGAGGGTAACTGGGTACCTGGTAGGAATTGATTCATTATCCTTGAGCGCAATATGGCAGCCGTGCTAAAGCCAGGGTGATTATTTTGGAGCGACATGAGCGGCATTGTGCAAGACATTGGTTCTTTGCAAGACTCTATTAATATTATTATTATCATCACCATCATCATCATCACTCACCATGTGTCTGTGTGTTTGTTGTTTTCGTGCAACTGTCATAAGTGATTTGTTACAAGTCATAAAGATTCAGTCTCGATAATCATGATCGATGTCATCGCCGGTCATTACATTAGGGCCAAGTAAATTATAGAATCCTATGAATTCTACAAAGTGCAATTTCAACAAATCTTTTTCATGAAATTCCGCGTATCTATATACTGTACAGAGGAGGGAAATAGCTGAAATGGTTCATGATGATACTTTTCTATACATATCATGCTATGAATAACGCATGCTGAAAAAGAAACTTGCCCTTTTTCCTATGTTAATTAACATAACTGAATTGTAAGTAATCATTTGTTTATTTTTCTTTCGTTTATAATAATAATATTATGTTTTCAGATTTGTATGTGCTAGGAGCCGTTTTCCAGATTATTAGTACTTGTAACTTTTATTGCATCTTTTTTACAAGAAAGTATAAGTTTGTAAAAAAAAGGAAAATACTCTAGCTGTAATATCAGCAGCAACAATAACAAATATATGAAAATATAAATTGTATGTTTAGA
>JAVYIG010011034.1:0-63970 GCA_035222895.1 Strongylocentrotus droebachiensis
TCTACATTTTACAAATGATAATCAATAGCAATTAATTTCAAGGGATACAATAAGAACATTTTCAATGACTCAAATGAAAGTACTGCTCTCGAAGTGACAACCGGATGTTCAAACTATTGCAGCTAATATCTGCCACTGTGTAGTCGAGGTACATTGGTGGAGATTAAAATAGTAAGATCTGTGGTAAGGATTGTTGTTACTAATATGGTTGTTAATCTACGGGTTAAACACTTTGTCATGTAAGGTCATGCAGTTGATGAAAATGTGTTTTTCTTGATACAATAGTTTTGTCTATACGAAGCTAATTATCATTTTTTTTTTCTATCTGCTTTGAGATTTTTTTTAAGGACAACATGAATCAGAGTTGATATATTATTTCCTGCCGGACAAATCTGTTTTCACTGCAATTACAATGTTCGGTTATTTCTTTTGTATTTTTTCTTGTGCAATTGCTAAGAATATCCAATTCAGGTATCAACAGGTAATTATCGACACATATTCATGCCAACAGAAACTCTACTCAGAGTTCCAAAAAGGCCCTCAAATTGGTCCACTGTTGCTCAGATGAATTGCTACTTTAAAATTTCCAATTAGATATTTAAAGATTAATCACCATGAACAGATTTATCTATGTAATGTAAGTTTAGAAACAGCCTCCATGACGGAGTCATAGCTTTTTAGATCAGCAACAACACTTTATAGCAAGATATTTCTCGAAAGTGCAGGCTTAAATTGCAGAGTTACGAAAGTTATTATAGTATTAATGACTGCTTTGAGAAACAACTTGTTTCGAATATTAAAGCAGTCATTAATACTTTTATATACCGAAAAGGGTCATAGAATACATATGCGACTTACCAATCATGGTAATTAAGTTTGTTTACGCTATCGAGACAGCAGACAGTGTAAGGGCACAAGGTACATACAAATACGTGTGTGGGACTATGAACGGCCTCGATATTTTGTGTTACTTCAATGTACTCAGAATTCAAGTAATTAATCTATTAAATGACTATAACAGGCAAGAAACAACTCAAAGGTAAGGACAAGAATCAGTGCTTATCAATAAAACAGAAATGTTGCATGAAATACCTTCAGGAAAGCTATCTAAATTTGTCAGAAATTAGCGACAAACACACCAAATTTAGCGCTGCAATGACGCACAAAACGGCGTAGAATTCAACTTCTCATCCACCAAATGAATTCAAACACTTGCATTATACAATCTTCAATACCTGTATCACCGTTATCGCAAACAATAAAATCACAATCTATATCTAGACCTAGATCTACGGCTAATAATAAAACGTAGGGCCTACCTTTTTGGTGTTCTTGCTGTCTAGCGACCAATTCTTCGCACACACACACAATATATTGTTTCCGCGATCGCTCAAACCGGTTTTTAAGCAAGACTGAACTATTCCCAGTAACTTGAATTTCACCCTCGAACTATTACATGGGCGTGGCATTTTTCGTTTATTTACGGGAATGGCTAAAACCATGACTGCAATTTCGACTAATCAGATGGCTGGATTTCTTAAGTGAGGTATATAATATGGATTATTACCTTAGTTTTATCTTTCAGCTGTAATTAGTTGTTTTCTTTTTTCTTCTCCAAGATTCTACTATGTTCCTTTTGCAGCCAACATCAAATTATGTAGAACTTTGCAGGAATTATGAATATGTCAAGTATGTCCTATCTGTGAAATTTAAACGTAAGCAGTTTCCTTAATATTCAAATTATGCAAAGAAACCCGTTTACTTGATATAATTCACTGTCAGACACTATTCAGTGACTGACTGGCTTTTTTTTTTCTTTAGTAATAACATACATAAAATGAGCTGTAAAAGGTACATGAGCATTATTTTGTCTACATCAATAACCCACTTATTGCAATGGCCAAAATTAAACTGATTTAATCTTTCCGCAGCATAAAACGTACGACCATTCGGTACAATGGTCTGACAAATCAGACTATTACTTACTGGCTCTATAGCTCCTAAGTTGATTCGACAACTAAAAGTCGTTATTTTCCCACTTAAAGACATTTTCAAGCCCCCCTTTTGTTACGGAAGTTCTAAATTAATATTGTCTTTCAAATGCCGTTGGAATTTAACCGTTTCTTTTTTTCGGCCTGCAAATGGGACATAGTACTTTTAAAAGAATACAATTCTTGGAAGTATCATTAATTTGTTTATTTCGTTTAAAACATTACCTGATGAAATATTATCAAACCAATAATCTCATACTCGATGGCAAATTTTAATCACAGACTAGAGCAGTTTTAAGATCTTCAGATGAATTCATTTGAAAATCTGTTTCACCGGAAGTCGTAGTTACATGAGAAAGCGACTATAGTCCACGATCTGTTTAGTATTGTGGTCCCTCTTGCTTAGAGCTGGAAAATGGAGCTCGTATCTGTAGGCTGGCTGATGTTCCATATGAAGCATAATGTTGCAGGTGATTCAGGCTCTGCAGTCTAGAATTTGGCATTGAAAGTTATGTAATAAAAGACTTAAGTAATACTAGCGTAATTTTTCAATTTTTGTATTTCTGGTCATGTCAATTTCTTTGATAGGAAAATAAATAAAGTAGAAGGATAACAAATATTCTTTAAAAATATTGATAAGAAAGCAGTTTTAGTTAGAAAAAATAATACGTAATTGATTTTTAGGCTTTGGAAAAAAAAAGTCTTTTCATAACCATTTGATAAGAATCAAACAGAGATATTTCTTTTTATTTTATCCTCAAGCGAGGTTTTTATTTCCATAGTTTCAATACATATTTACAATCATTACTCAATGATTGAGTGAAACATAATATAGGCTAAAAATTAAAGTATTTTCAAGAATTCTTCCAGCTTAGTCTCATTTTCTTTGCTTACTCATTCATACCTTAAAAATAATCTTTAATAGCAACGACTTGAATTACGAAAACAAAGTATGTGGGTCAAAAAACAGAACCATTGACAATCTTTTTAACGTAACATTTATAAATTGCATATTGCGCATAATTTAAAATAATATTCAGGAGACTATATTTCTTGTTTCCTATGTCCTTGCCTACAACTAATATCTTTTGGTTTATTTGTATTTCTACTTGGAATAGGTTAAATATCAATTACATATATTTTCCAAAACAAAGTCACATCCTTGCAATATAACATTAAGTGAAATGTTGAGTCAACTTGTCCATAAGAATGGCATGTATTGTTATTCACAATTTGCCATTTATGTAAGTTTTCTTTTGAGGCAATAAACCTGTGAATCATATTGACATTGAATTGTTTAACTTTATTATTACGAATTTGCTTTAATTTAAATAAAAATACATCCTTCCAAACAAAGTCATTATCTAAATCTAGAAAGGAATTCCAAAAATAAATGACATTTGGTTCTCTTGAGTTCTTACCTAATAACAAACGATAGTAATCTTTAACTTTCATAGCAAAAACATTCACTTTATCACCTGTTTCTATTTCTATAAGATTCGAAATATCACATTCATCTTCAATATCGTTTACATAACTAAATCTATCTAACCAACACTGCGGAAATGCTTTCTTTAATTTTGTATATTTGAAATCAAATAAAAGCTGTTGTACTTTCACTCTTCTATTTATTAAAGTAGAGTCATTCCAAATACCATTTGTAATCAAATTGTGGATTTTCAATAAACCTGCATCTTGCCATTCTCGATAAAACAAAAACAAATTTCTGAAAGGTAATGTTACTATTTTTCCAAATAATTTCATTTGGAATATTTCTTACTTTAGACATATCAATGAATCTTAGTTCTGACCAAGTACAAAAAAGATCTACATAAAAATCTGGCAAATTATGTTTAGAGCATAACAAATTCATATCATTCATGTTACAATTGAAATGTAAACAAAGTGGCGAACCCCCTATTTTATCGGACCAGTATCCAGACATATTTTTCCAATTAGAGCCATTATCATTAAAGAAACGAGATATCCATGCCAAACAAAGTGAAGATATTTTACTAGCAATATCAATCATATTCAATCCACCATTTTCAATATCACTTATAATTACATTACGTTTAACTTAATATTTTTTTGGAATTCCATAGGAAACAAAACAATAGTCTATCCAGTATCTGTAAAACATGTTTTGGTACTGGTACAACAGTTGCGGTATACACAATTTGTGACGCCTCTAACATTTTCAAAACAATTATGCTACCATACAAAGTAAGATCTCTCATTTTCCACATATTTAATACATTTCGAATTTTATCTATTTTTACATTCCACTTTAAATCTTGTAAGAAATTTCTTATTTTCGCCTACATATACTCCTAGATATTTAACAGGTTGATCCGTATATATAATGTCATTATCATGGACAAAATTATCTACAATATTCAGCTTCATTACTTCTGTCTTCTTCCAATTTATTTTCGGGCCTGCATAGTCTCCAAAATCGTTAATTTCATTCATAATATATTGTATATCATTAACAGATTCCACAAATAATGTTGTGTCATCTGCATATTGGGAAATCTTTAAACTATCGATACCTAAATCAACACTGAATATATCAATCCCTTTAATCTGTTTATTTTGTCTTATTTTTCATGGTAATATTTCAACTACTATGTTAGAAGTAATGCCGATAATGGGCAGCCCTGGCGAACTCCTCTTTCTATAATCAACTTTTTTGAAATCCTTCCATTGTTCTTCACACGACCAATGGCGTCAGTATATAAAGACTTTATCCAGGTGATAACAGATTCTTTAAAATTGAATTTACGTAATACATGAAATAGGAAAAATGGGATACATTGTCAAAAGTTTTTTTTAAATCCCAAAAGAATATAATCCCTGAACTATTGTATGTCTTTAAATAGTCGATCACATCTTGGACTAACCGTATGTTTTCTGCTGCGGATCTTTTCTTTATGATACCTCTTTGGTCAGTTGAAATGATACTTGATAAAACACGTCGAAGTCTCTTAGACAGTACTGTTGCCGCAATTTTATAATCAGTATTTGATAACGAAATAAGTCTCCAATTGTCTAAATAACCCCTATCCCCCTTCTTAAATAACAATGTAATAGGAACCTGCCTTTGGGAAGAAGATAACCTTTGTTTGTGATACCCCCCATTTAAACTTGCAATAACCAAATCTTTAATTTCTAACAAAAAAACCTTGTAAAACTCTTTTATAACTTTTCCGTTTACATATAAACTTTCCATTTCCTTTTTCTGCCCATTGCGCTTTTCCAACTGTACACAAATATTTGCTTGCCTTCTCCCCCTTTTCAATCCATTTTGACCTCGACCTTACAAATGCCCCTTTATATTTATGTGTGTAATATTTATCTATTTTCTTCTGTGCTTCCTTTATCTTACTAATAACATCTTCATTTGGATTCCTATCTAACTGTTCACTCAAGGTATCATATTCCTTTTAAGTTTATTAAATCATTTTTTGGAACATCATATTTTTGTTTACATTATACATCGTAAATTATTTTATCTTAACTTTACATATCTCCCATTTGTCCTCTGGTGACAATTGTATGTATTCTAATTTAACTTCTTTAATCAAATTACGAACACCAGTCTGATACTTTGCATCCACTAAGATGTTATTATTTATCTTCCAAAACCCTTTGCCTCTCTTTACAATTTTAATTTTCAATTTTAAAGAAATAGCGTTGTGGTCGCACTTTAAAGCCGGCATAAAATGGCATAACTTCTTTAATATTAACCAATAATCTAACCTAGAAAATAAAAAAGAGAGACACCTGCCTCCATGTAAATTGTCTCTTGTCTGGATATAAATGTCTGCAAATATCTACCAAATTGCGATGTTTTTCAAACTTCGTAAAATAAAACTTCGGAACGTTCGCAGAGGAGATACCACGTGCGTCCATTTCCTTATTTTGAACACAATTCCAGTCGCCTCCTGCGATCAAAGTATCATTATCTTCTTTAACCGTATCTAACCAGTTTAAACGAATTTTTTAAAAAGGTTCTTTTTCCGATTGTTTTTGTAGGGGCATAAACATTCAAAACAAAGTAACATATTCCATTGATGCTCAAACGAGCAGCTACAATTCTCCCGTCACTTGTAATAAAAGCACGTATTAAATCAATTTTCGGGTCTCTGTTAATTAAAATTCCGACACCCTTCGAATGATTGGTTCCGTTATTAAACAAACATGTACCCCCCCCCCCTTGTTGCATATTGAGACCAAAATGTTTCTTGCAAAAAAACAATATCGCTTGTTTGATGTTCAAGCTACACACATATCTTTTTCCTTTTTAATATTTCACGAAGACCTCTAGCGTTCAAAGATATGAAATGCAAAAATGGATTCATACTATTGAATTAAATTGTTTAGTTCATAAGAAAGTCCTTTTATAACTAACCATGTAAAACCAATGACCAGAGTCATGAAGTATAATACAGGCAGCGTCAAATTTCCATATCCGATATCAAATCAGCTAGCTAAATTATAATTTTGTTTTGTTGGAGAGGTTTTTAGTTTTCTTTTCTTTGACCTTCCAGCTTTCCGGGTATTTTTTTATTGCAGGGGTGATGGTGTTTCTGGCGTTTCAGGCGAGACGTCTGATTCGGTGTACCCGCTATCGCTGTCGCTTGTGTCACTGTGACTGTTCTGCGGCGTGCGTATATTCATCCCTTGTTTGCCAGCTGTCGCGATTTCTTCGGGATTTGCCTTAGAAGATGTCGAGTCTGTCGCGCCTTTGTTGTCAATAGGGACTTTTAGATTTACACGACGAGAACGTGGACCGCCACGTGTGACATCCTTTTAAGGCACTGCCGGGCACGGCCCAAGTGCCTTAACACAATGCTACACGCAGCAGTCCACGCTCTCGTCGTGTAAATCTAAAAGTCCCTAGTAGTGGAATTCGCGATGCTGCGAATGAAGTATGCTATGGTCTATTTCCCAAACGTAGCCTGCTCGTCCAGCAATTCAGGTCAAAAATCGAAGCCCCTAGGTCAAAGGCTGTCGAGCAGTCGCCGCCCGGTCGACGCCCGGTCGCCGCTGGGAGATCAGTCGGTCACTGGGCGGCGAGTCCAAAATCGGTCGGTAGCCTTTGACCTAGCGGCTTCGATTTTTGACCTAAATCGCTCGGCGGCGAACGCTCGATTAGTTCGGTGCCCGGGCGGCGAACGGCCAGGCACCGGGCGTATTTTGGAGCTCCGCCGATCACTGGCCGGCCGCCTTGCAATATCTTTGAAATCAGCCGGCGGCCGGTGGGAGATTGCTCAGGAATCGGTGGGTGTCTGCAGTGGGCTGGCCTTTGTGGTAGACTTAATGCAGAAAATGTTCTTCCAATGGTGATTTTCCTTGGGATGGGATGTGCAGGGGGGTCGATATATAATACCCCATCCCCGTTAAGACACGAAGTTAGTTGGCCGTTTACACGAAGTTTCTGTCTGTGAACCGGTCCCCTCACTTCGTGTTTCATTGCCTGAAGCTCGAGGCGGATCAGATCATCATCCACGGAAAGGGGAACGTCTTTCACACAAACTATCGTAAGATTGTCTTCCCTCAATTGTGTAAATAGGTTTAGATCATACACTGGAGTTGATGCACCCCTCAATTCCAGTCCATCACTAATCAAACGAATTCTCTCTTCTTGAGATGACAAATAAATCCCCCACAAAGATCGAACCTGCTGGATCCCGCAAACATTGTCTTTAGTCACAACTTTTGTCAGAGCAATGAATATTTTCTCTCCCGACACGAACCTGGTAGTAGAGTTCCGAATGTCGTCCGAATTGGGCTTCAGACCTTTCGGCAGGAATGCGTCCGAATTGGGCGTTGCCTTCTGTGCATATTGTAGCCGCGAACGTGGCACAAGTTCAAAGCTCAAAATGACACGATTAATAAGAAAATGTCCAACACAGTTTACTTACATCCAATAACAACGTCAAAATGAAGAAGTGCAATATTTATATCCAATTAATGATAATTCCGAGGTTTTAAGTCGATGTCACAAGAGGTAGCTCGAAATACGTCTTGCATATTGCTCCGATTGTCTCATTTTCGCTCGCGTGAACATTGCCAGCACAAACTATTATAGATAGTTGAAGTGTTTGTACTTTGCTTATTTTACTTATTTTATTGTTGTGTGCTTATAATATGTTATATTTCTTTTTGTATTGTTTTTCATTCTTTAATGGGCGATCCAACTTCACAGGTTTTCGCAACCTTCATGGAAAGCCCCGCATATAACCTTTGTAAACATAGTTAAAATTTACTGTTACTTTGTATATTTTGATTTTTATATTGCGAAATAAAATTGAACCACTGACCTCTACCTCCTGAACGGTTCATCGCCCATTCCCATTCACTATACGTTACGTACTAAAAGGCTGTATTGTCTGACCGTTCATGAATATTCATGTTTTTGCTAAACTCGGCAAAATGTTTGCTTTTACTAAATGGAAAAATTACGGTGGGGGGTTGGATGAAATGGACATAATGAAATAGGCAGAAGTGATTTATGATAATTCATGCTTTTTATGTTTCGTGTGCTCGACCTATAATCTTCAAATTGCTTGGTAAACTGAGTCCAAAGTTAGACTTGTTTCACATGTGTATTATAGGCAATGACGAGCTTGCAACCTTTTTTGAAAAATTACGGTGGGTGAACTTTCAAAAGTCAATGAGACATGAGGGCTTCAATGAAAGAGCTAGTGATAACGTACGTCGGGGTGGATGTGCTTTTCGTTTAAACAAAAAATGAATTGTTAACGATTTAAACAAAAAACGTCCATAGGCTAACATGTTAGGCTGCTGACTCAGACCATGCTCTGACGATAGGGGGCGTTGTGAAATGAGACTAAACGGAGCCATATAACTAGTGTCCCTTTATAGAAGAGTTACGACAACTCAGAATTTGACGCCATGTTGTTTCCATTGTTTGTGCCGCGCTCAAGCGCACCACAGCTGTGTGTGTATAAACTGTGCGCGCGCTGTACGATTTATAAGTTACACCGTCTCCGAAGCTTTTGATACAATCTCATCTTGGTCCAAGATGAAAATCTGATGATTTTGTTTAATATTCGATACTCAATGTTTGTTATGCATAGAGCTAGAGGAGCGGAGAGAAGGAATACAGGAGAAATGATGCAAACCACACTGAAAACAACGACTTTATGATACATCGTGGCCATTGGAAATGGCATGCAGATATTCACGCATATAATTCTGTTTCTCCACATCTTTCATTAATTAATTTCAATCTTAGTTGCTTCCTTCCATGTCTCTCTCTTTCTCTCTCTCTTTGTCAATTTCTGAACTAACCTTGCTTTCCTGTATAACTTTCTTGGCTCTCAGTCTCGTGTCTTTCTTTCTGGACTACCATGCACATCCCAATTCAATTCTCTTTCCCTTCACCACCCAGTCACCACTTTCTCTCTCTCTCCCTTCCCCAACCCCTTTCTCTCTCACTATCTCTCTCTTTCCCTTCCCAACCCCTTTCTCTCTCTCTCCCTTCCCCACCCCCCTTTTTTTTTTCTCTCCCCCTCACTCTCTCTCTCTCTCCCTTCCCCACCCCCTTTCTCTCTCTCTCTCTCTCTCTCCCCCTCACTCTCAATCAATTTCTGAACTATCTTGCTCTCATGTCTTTCTTGACTCCCGTTTGTAGTTAAGCACAATTGGATAGATATTGGAATCACTTGTACAAAATTTGTTAGACGAGCATGGTAAATTTTATTTTCATATGTCATTTATTCAAAAATATAAAGTTCAATCATTTTCTTGACTACTACTCAGTAATCTCTGCACTTCCAAAAGAATGGAAAAATGGTATCTTACAGCACCAAGGTGAAAGCAAGACACCCTAAGGGCAATTATTACATATCTTACATAAGATTTTCAAAATATGCAAATATTTTCATCAAATTTCTAATGAAAATATCCTTAAAGTTCCGATTTTGAAAATGAAAAGGGCTACAATTTTTACTTTTCACTATTCCTTTAAAATGTTGCTTTTTAAAGGAACTTCATTGTTTTCAGTTGAGAATTTTACATCGAATACTAGGGGTCTACAAATACAAATATCTTACATTATAGACATAGCTTATTCTAATTTATGTACATTTTGCTTATCCTCTGTTGAAAGTATTTCACACTTGTTTTGGGAATGCCCTGTTATGCATCAATTCATTCAAGACTTCCCAAGCTCTATTCTAAACAATGAAGTGCTTTTGAAAAAAAAAAAATTGTTTGGGTTTCCCAAATGGTACTCAATATATCTTTAATTTTGGCATTTATTATCTGAATCACTATACATGTATATTCTCTGCGAATTACAAAAATCGAACGGCTGTCTTTAAATTTATTTAAGAAGATGCTTAAGCGTTTTTATGAAGTTGAGCGGGTTCTTTCTATCAAACGCAATAAATTTGTTGTATTACTAGATGCAACGGATGTAACAATGTTTGTTTTACCGATATGTTACAACATGACTTTGTTCAAATCTATTGTTTTGTTCTTGCTCAAGAATGATTTAATTAAAAAAAATCTTTGGAAAAAAACACGAAAATTCTGTCTTTAACAAAATAAGGAACATACAATTATCAATTCACTCTTGATCCAGTACTGTACATGTACATGTTCATTTGAAATTTTGAGCTAACTCTTGCTCCCTAATTCACCTCCTTTCTTGGTTCTCGTCATCTCTGCCTTGAGTTCTACATTCTTTTTTTTGCAGTAAAAATGCAAGCGAGCATTGATGAACTTGTTCAACAGTTTTGACTTGATGCCATGGCAGGAAGGCAGGTCGATGTGTCTATTGCGAAACTCCGCTTCTGCCACTAGTCGGCGCTTCACATTTGTGTCCTTCATACGAGTATTCTGAGCACGTCGGAACATTAACTCCACGTTCAACAGCATGTCGTACGCTTTAGCCGAGATATGCATGAGGCAACCAGTCCGATACTCTTTCAGCTGACTGAGGCCTGCTGAATGGTGAGCAGCCTCGTCTTGTCCTCTTGTAACCGCATGCATACACCTGTCACAAGTTTTTTCATTTCGTTTGATGCTGTGCAAACAGTACCCTGCCAGATTGTACAGGCTATCTCGTTCAGCCTGTGGTAGTTCCTGCGTCGATGTTGATGGCTCCTCAGACAGATGGATGACAATAGGTGGTGGCTCAGCGGGCACTTTCACAGGCTGTTCCAAGAAGTCTGCCAGAAACTCCCCATCATCCTGCTGGTAACGACCAGATCGTGGAAGGGTCAGGAATTGGGCGTTGCTTATAAGCTTCAAAGCATACTTGAATTCAAGCGGAGTGGGCACAGGCTTCCTGAGACGCACAGAAGAAAAGATATTCTCCAAGCAGTCTTGAGTCAGTCGTGATGTCGACTATCTGTAGCGTGCCTTCCATGAAAAGAAAATGCACCACATAACAAAAAATCAAAGAATAGAGAATCTACTTTTTTAACAGAATGCTGAAAGTAATGCACTATAAACCTACTTTTTTACAATGAAATTATTGGTTATTTCATAATTTTCAAGCAAAGATTATCAATTTGTCTGTTCACTTTAGTCAAACTATAATCAACAATTCCACTGAACATTAGCAGGCCTATTAATCCCAAAGAACTTTATTTTAAAGAGTTTCAAGGGAAAATAATATTATTAAGACAGTGCATACATGAAGTCCAAATTAAACAGGCTGGATGGTTTATGATTGCATTTTATGTAGGGCCAAATTTCTTCTTTTAAACCTGTTTATCTGCATACAGAAGTAATCGTGTACGCTCATATTTTAAATATGGGAGACCGCATGATATACCAAAAATATGAGACACAAAAACATTTGGGGATTGATCCCCTAGAAGCATAATCAAAATAATGAATAAAACCATTCTTACCAGCACTTGATGAGCTGTCAAAATGAGAGCCTACATAATTTATAAGTACATCAGCAAATATTAAATAATTCTTAAGTTCAATGTGTATTCGAATACAACACGAAAAGTCCGAAGTATGCGAGAAAGTGAAAGATAACATCAAAGTACATGCACGGGACTACTATAACTTACCTGGCACAACAATGACGACGAAGTCGGTTTCCACCCCACTCTCCTGACTCTGTTCCCCCACAGTTTTCTTCTTTCAGGATTTCTAGGGAATCTATACATGTGAAATCCCTTTTCAGACCGATTACTGCACCCAAAGGCACAACAGCCCGTCATCTTGTTGGTATTTGGCAAAAGTTTGACTATCAGAAAAGCGTTCTTCGTTGTAAACAATACACAATACACACAGCCGAAGTTCTAACTAGCGCTACGCGTTCGAAAGCTGGAAACAACATGGCGTCCAGAGACCACGTGACCATTTTTTTCGGATTTGTCATGTCGTAACTCTTCTATAAAGGGACACTACATAAAACGTAACGAAAGCGCCCTCTATCTCAGAGATATACATATACCATAAAGAGAGCAAATATATTTCTCAGAAAAATAGTTGTCACTTTACCTAATCTAATGTGTTCAACTGAACGAAAGTAAATTTTCATCAGTGATTCTATTTGTAATTTAAATGTATTTGGGTCAAACCACTATGTCACTAACCACATTGAAACTTTTTGAAAATGTGATAATTGTATTAATTTTTTTGACAATACACATTTTGGACTAATCTTGATTTTGAGTTTGATCCCAAACATTTCTTTAAAATCTTGATCTTGAATGGGTTGATCTTGAACTTGAGCTTTCATTTGTAATCTGACTCTACAACAGTCTAATCTTAATCTTGGATACTCTGATCTGGAACCAAATCCTGTTGTACAGAAAATTGATAAAAATTACCCTCTGGTAGATAGAAGGAAAAGAGATACCTTAAATGGTGTATAACAAATAGAAAGCAGCTTACATCATACATGTACATATGCTCGTGAGAGTTTGTTCAATCACATCTTTATACTTTAATTGCTGCCCTATGATAATATATGTATAATATTGATCAAAATCTATGTTTTTGACCTGTCATGGTTGGCTTCCTCTTAAATTAAGAACACAGAATTTTCAGTTTGTTATTGTAAAATCCAATATCCGGTATCTTAACCCTGTATCATAAATTAATATTAAAACTATTAACTCAACAACAAGTTAGTAATTCGGTCTAGAAGAAGAAAAATAAAAACAAACATCAAAGTTTTAATGTCGGTGTTCAAACTTTGCTAAGAAAATCACATCAAAAGGCCACTTAGCACGGTAGTATCTGCAGTACCCTGAACTGGATTACATCATGCAGATCCAAACCCTTTCATTAGGGCCAAGGTAGGATGAGAAGTTAGTCCAAGACGTTGAAGACACGGTGGGAGAGAAGTCTTAGACTAAAGGTCTATTTCTTGGATATGACTCAAACGTCCAGGTCCACTCCATCTCTGGCTCTGAAAGAAAATCAAAATATAGAGCTTGATACATGAGCCTACTAATAGTATTAGACCTACATAACATTCTACATTTAGTCTGAAAATCAAAATTTGTACTGTTAGATGTAGACTAGATCTAACTCCTGTTAATTTAGATGTCACACAAATACAAGTAGACTAGATTTAGGTCTAGACCTAGTCAGGATCTAGGACTAACTCTAACCTCCAATTTATCTAAGTTAGTCCTGCACAAAGGGTACAGTGTAGAGACTAGGTCTACATCTACAATAGATCTAGTAATCATGTAGACTAAATCTACATTAAGATCTTAATCAAGATCTAACTTGGTCTTGGGTCTGACACTGTGGAGTCCAATTTTCTTGCATAAAATGTTAACGTTGAAGCAATGATCCCGTAGGCTAGATTGTTGTTATCAACATGAAACAAGGGCTACCGCACTGCCTACCGGCAAAAAAACAAAGTAGATTCGGAATCTAAGCCTAAATAAATCTACAATTATAAGCACTAAACTTATCGGAAAAACCATACAACGCGATGATTCCTAAAGCCGTGGTAGACTTGTTTTGTTATCAAATGCAAGAATAAACTAGACTTGATCTAGATCTATATTTCTTACATGTCCTAACCAAATATTCAACATCGTTAGACAAGTAGATTCTACAGTTAAACATGCATGAATGTAGGCTATATGAATGGGACAGAAATGCATGAACCGGTGCAATTCGTAGAATTAAATTAAGTTAAGCTCAGTTGGGGGCGGAAATTTAGTTAATATTTATTTCCAACATTTATTTTTAGATTGTCTTAAAGTTAAAAGATTATGGCAGGAGGTAATTCAAAAGTTACATTTAATCGAAATTGACATTGATGATTGGAAACCCATTTTTATGGGAATATCCGGCAATACTGCGAGAATATTTGTAATAAATTGTATCATATTTTTAGTAAAGTATATCATTTTTATTTCTAGAAAAGAAGGAACTTTGCCATCTGTACAGAAAACAGTACATATGCTTAAAAATTACAGAGACGAGGAATACAAAATGGCCTTCAAAAAGGGGAAACTGGGGATGCACTTACAGAAATGGGAACAAATCGATGCATTTTTACTTTAATGGATGTGGGTATTATTATTATTTATTAGTATTATTAATTCTCTCTCGTGTACAGGTGGACAAACCGGAACAGGTTGCATGCAGTGTGTGTGTCGGCGTGAAGGGGGTATGATGAGATGGGTGGGCAAAAGGGGGGAGGGGGGGGGGTTAAGAGTTTGTGTGGTGTGAGTTGAGGGAACAGGTTGCATGCAGTGTGTGTTTGTATGTGTGTTTATGTGTGTGAAAGGTGGTGTGGGTGGGCTAGAGGGGAGGGGGGTGTGAGAGTGTTGTGATAGGATGGTAATATGTAACTTTAAACCTTCCTCTACTGTTATTTTGATTATACACTGTTACATGCAAGACTTTTTTTTTCCTTTTTTTTTCTCTATGTTCATTGATTGATGTAACTTATGAAATGTCTTGTATCAAAGATCTTGTTTTATATTGCTTATCTTGATAATTTCTTGTTATGTGAATTTCTTGTTATGTGAAATTATGAGGAAGGAAATAAAATATCATTTAAAACAAAAAAAATCTACACTTTAAACCTTCCTCTACTGTTATTTTGATTATACACTGTTACATGCAAGAATTTTTTATATTTTTTTTTCTATGTTCATTGATTGATGTAACTTATGAAGTGTCTTGTATCAAAGATCTTGTTTTATATTGCTTATTTTGATAATTTCTTGTTATGTGAATTTCTTGTTATGTGAAATTATGAGGAAGGAAATAAAATATCATTCAAAACAAAAAAAATATCGTTCGGTTAAAATAAGAGGAATACTTTCCTTCTACCAAAATAACAATTTTTGTATCAACAGAACGGAATTTAGAACTAGCCTTGATAACAGAGCTCTTTTAAATTTAACCTTAAATTTATCAAAATCAATTCTAGCTTAGATTTGATTCGATGAAACAGCTCACGAGCATCAGTTTTAAGACAAAAGTGATTCAGCCTTAAAAATAATTTTTTAAAATGGAAAATAATTTTAGTTGATGAAACACCCTCCAGGGGGAAGAACACCGGAAAATATATTCATTTCCCCTAGCTTGGCATTGCTTAAGCTTCGAAAATTCTGAGTCGGAGAGTAAGAGCTGACGTTGGCCGGAGGGGGGGGGGGGGGTACGTCATGCTGTGCTGCACGCGATTAAATCTAACCTTTACCTTTGGATTTCCATAGTTCAGAAAAATGGCGAATGGCGAACGATCGCCTAATTTTCTCAAATCACAAGTTTCGTAAAGCATGGTTATTATATCATGATTAAACTGCTTCTTGAAGGTTTAGGATCAAGGTCTACTGCCTGATGATTTCGTGTAAGTTCAATGCTCTTGTTTTTATCATAATCAATAGCTACGTTTTGTGTGCAAATGTTCATAAGCGTGTTTGAGTAGTTCTGACAGCTACAGCATACACTGTACAGTACACTGTGTCTACATAAATTACAGCATGTTTTGTATTTTGGGAAGCATCGCCAGATATTTTGGAAGTTTAGCTTTTATAGTTAAAATTACCTTAGCTAGTTTGTGTTAAAGTATTGAATGAATATTCTAATATTGTTGTATCAGTCAATTATAGGGCTTTTCTAACAGTTCCGGTTCTAATGATTGAAAGGATTAGTTAATTTTGTTGAAACCTGAAGTTAAGAGCACAACATTTTCCATTATCTGTTTCTAGTGGTGATGCCTATATCTATTTGCAATCTATCAAATTATGTTTGCAGTTATAGGAGACAAGCGACAGAGATTCATGGGTTACAATCCGATTACGTCAGATAGATAGCTTGGAAGTGCACAAGTCTGTAAGTTCATTTTGTTGAATAGACATGTAAAAACAGGATATAAGTCTACATAATTTTAGACTTGGAAACTGCCTTTGTAAGAATGTTATATGATATACAATGCTTTGTTCCTAAGTATGGCAAGCCGTTTGCAGACCTCTAAAATTGGCAGGTTTTGTATAGGTACAGTCATGACTAAATATTGTTGCAGTAATTCTCATTATATCGTGAGCATATTCCATAAATACTGAACCTGAGAATATTGTTTTGTTGTGATTTTAAGGTGCATCGGGTAGAAACTTTGAATATAAAGGGATTCACCTATTAAAGTAAATGTACGTTAGTATCTTATGTACTTACCTTGTTTGGATTATGATTGATTCATAAGCTATGAATCTGCCTAGTTGGACTGTTGAGAACATAGTTTGTTTTATTATGATCTTTAACATGTATAATTGATGCGATATTATCATTCATTGTATTTTACAGTTTTACCACATTCACGACGTTATGCCGAAGTAAGGCTTGAATAAAGACTAGAGTACAACCTTTCAACTAAATTGTCTTCAAGATTACTCTCTTCCGTTGTGAGGTTAGCTACTGGATATGAGTGTGTGTTAGAGCATCCCGAGGCCAGCATACATGACACTTGATGACACTTGATGTTCTTTGGACGATGCATCCGAAAAACGATGTAGAATAACTTTAAAAATGACAGTTTGTCTATAACGGTTCATTGCAGCTAGAGCACAAAACTTTTTAATTCGCTGCCGGTATTCGGTGATTCGCCATTCTGCCTAAAAATAAAACACGTACTTGCAACCCGAAATATTGATACTGATGATAATTAATAAGATAGTGACAATAATAACATGATGATGATATTAACAGTAGTACACGCAATAATAATAAATGATGATAATTATGATAGTAGTGGCAAAATAGCAATAATAATAGACCTAATGATAATAATAATAATAATAATAATAGTAATGACAATTTATGATAATGATAATTAATTTTATCAGGATATGATTTTTGTTAAAGTCAAAATAGACTTACATTATTTTACCTTCCGACGGTTTAAAATAACACATGCAACTGTATATCAAAATTTTGGATTTTCAATACAGGTATTCAAATTCAATCTATTCATTGCGATTGTACATTGAAAATTCAAAAATAACAATTTAGAGCGATATTCAAACAAAACCCATCCTAACTTTCAGTCAAACACTTGGAAGTTACACCCACATTTTAACCTTTGCATCTCTTCACGCATTCGTATCAATATGCTTTTTCACGGCAGACTAACTAAACAGGATCATCTAGTAGGATTTGAATCTATTTTAAACAAGATTTGAACAAAAACCTACCTCACACTTATCATCGTCTTCACATGTCTGCAGCACTCGATGAGGTGAACCAAGTCTTCCTCGTCTGTGCACTTCACTCTGTTAAGATGGACAAGCTCTAGGTTCTTGGTTTGTTCTTTGATCAGAAGACCCAGTCCTCTCATCGTCTCTCTCGATACACGCTTCTTCTCTGATGGGAGTAATGGCGGTACTGTAAGCGTGATCATTAATAGCTGCTGTCCTCCGGTCCGACGAAGACCAGCCGTGATCTGAGGTATGTCTCGCTCTGCATCATCGATACGGATATCGATCACTTTCAAGCCAGGAAGCGACGAGAGCAGACCTTCATAGCATTGTGACGTCACTCTCTCAGCTGATAGCTTTCTGACGTATGGAGGAAGCTCAGGAGGAGATGGGGGGAAACTGAGAGAGGAGTCTGAGATGGTGAGATGGTCCAGTGAGGTGAAGGATCTGAGGCAGGGCCACAATTTTTCGGTCATCTCAGAAGATAGCTGGCATTGCTTTATCTCAAGCCTAGTATTCTGCAATGAAATGCAAACAGACGAACTTGTCACTTTTATATACATCAATTTAGATATTGAGACTATACGTGTGGACATATAGAATCACATGTCAGTGAAGTTGAACATACAAGTACTGCATTCATATTCCGAGAATTAATTGAGTTATTTCATCAACCAAAAATGCGACTGTTTTGCAATAATTTATTCCCTTTATAGTTAAATTCAGAGGATATCCCTTTGTTGAATATTTCAAACCGAAATGCATGCACCCGTATAGCGAAAGTCACTCACCTGGACGGTGTTCTTTTTGTTTAGAGAACCACCTCCACTCCTACAAAGAATATTTGAAAAGGAATGATGGAAAGAATGTGATTCAAGCAAAAAAAAGGGAAACGATATGACATTAATAAAGAATGCAAGTAAATTGGGCATCCCCTCTTTACAGAGGTAAATGCAAGCAACAATAATAACAATAACAATAATGATAATAATCATATTATAATAATGGTAATAATCATATTATAATAATGGTAATAATAACATAATAATGATATCAATAAGAATGAGAACATCCATGAAATAACATTATTTGGTGTTCATGCCGTCTTAAAATTAAAAAGCGACATGAGTCATGAACACAAAGATTTGTAACACTTGACAAAAGTTCGCGGAGATTTTTGAAATTATTAGAAAATGTGATATTTGATCCGAAATTTCTCATATTTTACACACATTAATTTATTTCAATTATTAGCAACTGGACGGCAAATTTTTAACTACAAATTGGTGCAACTAGAAAATTTATCGTCGAAGGATTCCGGAGATATCGCGATCTAAAATTCGATGTCGGATTAGTGTGCGCACTGTAACTCACGAAAAAGTCATAAAAACAACGAGACCTTACTTCGTCCAAGGGGGCTAACAGCTGATTTATCGAAAAATTAAATCCATCAAATGTAAGATGGTTCTAGGACAATTACCCCCTGGGCAATCACCCCCGGAAAATTACCCCCCGGAAAACTACCCCCAAAGGACAATTACCCCCTGGAATATTACCCCCCGGAGAATCACCCCCCGAGGACAACTACCCCCCAAGGACAATTACCCCCGGAAAATTACCTCCCGAGGACAATTACCCCCCGAGGACAACTACCCCCCGAGGACATTTACCCCCTAGGATTATTAACCCCGATGACTATTACCCTCTAGGACAATTACCCCCCGAGGACAATTTCCCCAAGGACAATTATCCCCCGAGGACAACTACCCCCCCGATGACAACTACCCCTCGATGACAATTACCTCTGAGGACAATTACCCCCGAGGACAACTACCCCCTGATGATAATTACTCCCCGAGGACAATTCCCCCGATGACAATTACCCCCCAAGGACAACTACCCCCGTGGACAATCAGGATTCAATAGGATTCATTTTCTGTAAATAGCAATTCGGAGAGAAGCTTGCGTTATACGTCACAGTGTCATAAATTTCTCGGGGGTGATTGTCATTGGGGGTAGTTGTCCTCCGGGGATTATTGTCCTCGGGGGGGGGGGGGGGAGTTGTCCTCGAAGGGGGGGGGAGGGGTAGTTGTCCTCGGGGGTAATAATAATAATAATACAAATAATGACGTTTTATTTACCCAGGGTAGCCACTTCAGTTATGAAACTGCTCTTCCAGCGGGCCCTGCATAATATAATATGTTATTACTACCCTTCTCCAATCTAATATGCTGAGCGACTAGCTGGAAGGCAGAAGGTCCTATTGTTATAAGTCTTTGGTATGACTCGGTCAGGGTTCGAACCCACGACCTCCCGTTCATGAGACGGGCGCTCTTACCACTGAGCCACCATGCCCAGTAGTGTCCATGGGGGGTAATTGTCCTCGGGGGTAGTTGTCCTCGGGGGGTAATTGTCCCCGGGGGTAGTTGTTCTCGGGGGGTAGTTGTCCTGGGGGGGGAATTGTCCTCGGGGGTATTTGTCCTCGGGGGTAGTTGTCCTCGGGGGTAATTCTCACCGGGGGGTAGTTGTCCTCGGGGGGGTAATTTTCCGGGGGTAATTGTCCTTTGGGGGTAATTGTCCTTTGGGGGTAATTGTCCTTGGAGGGTAATTGTCCGGGGGTAGTCGCCCTCGGCGGCTTATTGTCCCCGGGGGGTAGTTGTCCTCGGGGGTTAATTCTCCAGGGGGATTTTTCCTTGGGGGTAATTGTCCTCGGGGGTAATTCTCCGGGTGTAATTTTCCGGGGGGGGGGGGGTAATCCGGCCGTCAGATGGTAAAACGGTCTAACTCGAAAAATTGAAATTTTGAGGTAAATTCACTTTCCGGGTAATGTGAGGGCGCTCTTTCTAACGTTGCTATCGAGAAAATCCCATCATGTCTTTTTTTAGAGATAATTTCCGCTATCTTGGTACTTTTTTTTATTTTTCCTTCAGATTTGATGGTAAAACGGTCTATCTTTGAGTTAGCCCATTGCCGGTAATATCGTTTGGGGGTAAAACGAGCTATCTTTTACATAAACCTTTTTACCTTCTTAACTGAGATTTTCTAATCATCGCTGTCAGATGGTAAAATGGTCTATCTTCGACTTAGTAGTATGGCAATAGTGTTTATGGTCTATCTAGAAGATAGATCATTTTACCATTTTATGATGTGTAGTGGGAGTGTATTCATGTGCTGTGGTTAAACAGTCTATCTGCACAAAAATCTCATTTATTTTATAATTAAAACCCCAAATAAGCACAACATTCTTCAGTTATCAGTGTTTAGTATGCTTCTTCTTGTCCCATTGCTAAAAATGGATTATACCCATTTCCTAAAAAAAAGCTCAAACCTCTAAACTTCAAAGTCATTTTTCTCAGAACAGCGATTTTCGAGATAGACCGTTTTACCATCTGACGGCCGAATCGTCCTACGGGGGTAGTTTTCCGGAGGTAATTTTCCGGGGGTGATTGCCCAGGGGGTAATTGTCCTGATACGGACTAGACTTGGTACTTGGTAGGATTCCTCTAAAAGACGCCGTAAAGGTGTATAGTCTAAACCTAATTAAAGTTTACTAAAATTTACCCAGGCCTAGATCTATATTTACAACCCTTTGGACTGAATACTAATTAACAGCAATGTAAAAGTAAAGTTTGAACAAAACATATTGCTTGTTTGTATACAATATTTTTGATACAACAACAAATGTGAAAGTGTAAGGGGGTAGTCACTTCCGTCACCTTCGCCCCTGTCGTTCACTAGATCTAGATAGATTCTCCCTCGTCCCTCGCACTTTGTCGCCCCGCTCATGAAAATAAATCGCCGCCCCTGGTTACCACTTGTTATTTACACTTCTGATGGCATTTGCTCTCAAAATAAAGATTTACAAAAATACAAACCCTTGTCGGCAAGTTCATATTTTTTTCGGAACGGACGCAAAAGACTGCAAAATGTGCAAATCTTTTGTCAATATTTTACTAGATCTAGGCCTAGGCTTGGCCTAGACCTGGAGTCTAAATACTAATTTCACTTCCAATTCCATGAAAAAAATTCGTCTCTCGGTAATTTTAGGTTTCTCTTTCCATTAGTGATATCAGACGTTCGAAATCTTACCGATGTGTTGAGATAGCGAACTATGGTCACACCACCATATATGAGCAAAGATCTAGACCAAGATCTAGATCTAGTAGTAGACTTCTGGACTAATATAGGTCTAGTCTAGATCTATTACTACTAGTATACCTACCCCGAATTCAAGTACGTTAGTTGTTTAGTCTTGACAAACAGGTCCACCAAGGCTTCTTTGTCTATGCCCCTCACCCCGGACACATGAAGCCGATGTAGGTTTTTGGTTTGGTCTTCAAATAGAAGACTAAGCTCTCCAATAACTGTCTCTCCTGATTCAATTTCCCAGTATGTGATGGGTGCTGGAAAGGCGTATGGACCTAGTCTGATATGAACAAAGAACTGTTCATTCCCAGCCCTAGTCTGATTCATAGGCCTGGATGCGGTGGTGATCTGAAAAGTGTTGCTCGTCTCTGCAACATCGATAGAGACATCGATATCTCTAACTGCAGGTATCGATGAGAGCACTCCTTCGTAGCATTGTGACGTCACTCTCTCGGCTGATAGGTGTGTGAATGGTCGAAGCTGTGGAGGAGATGGAGGGAAACTGAGAGACGAGTCTGAGATGATGAGAGTATCTAATGTCAAAAAATCTTTGAGGCAGGACCATAGTCCACTCGTCACGTCGGTTGTTAGAGTAGACCCCTCAAGCTTTACTGTCCTAACCTGATGTTCAGACAGAGAGAGAGAGAGAGATAGAATGGGAGAGAGACGGGGGGGGGGGGTTGGGCGGTGAAGAAAATGAGAGGTAGAGACAAATAGTCAGAACATTGATAAGTTGATGAAGATATCTATTTCATCTCTAGTCCATAATCTGGCCTGTTCTTATAATTCATCTCTATAATATTATCTGCACTTACTTCGAGCCGCCCAAGATGGCGTTGTCAACGAATTAGTACACCCTGCCTTTTCGCCTGGGGTAGAAGTCCAAAGATCACGTCATCTTCGGCTTGCAGCAGGTAGGGGGGGGGGGGGGGGGTCACGGTGAAGGACGATATTTACAATGAAATCTACTGTCTTGTTTTATTATTATTAAAGCAAACGAGATTGCAGCCTGATCCTATCTGAAAATATTATTCGCTTAAGTAATGAAAGCTCCCTTCCCTACTCCTTTACATTCATAAGTTATAGATTTATTTTCTTCAATGTTGAAGTTCATGTTCATGTTTAATTCTGACAGAGGCAGACATGTGTTTGTGGTGCTCCGTAAATTCCCATATTTTGTGCGTTTATAGTGCACTTTCTTTTGACTGTTATACATCTACGTTTTAGAAATTTTCCTGTGATTGTGGACATTTCACTCTTTTCCACGGTATGTGAACATTTTCCGAGATATATTCGTTTTTCGTCAATTTTAATCCAGTTTTTTAGCGAATTTATATTTCAAATTTGAACATTCTGCGTAGCATCAAAACAATTTTGCGCAAAAATATTGCGCCATACTAGTTAAGTTACGCAAAGGACCAGCAGGTACCAACGCAGCAACGCTTCATGTGACGTAACCATGGAAACTTTGCCAACAAATGTACGTGGACTCCGCGTGAAGCAACTACGTGCTGAATTACAGAAAAGAGGTATGCATACAAACGGAGTAAAGGCGATCCTTCTTGAAAGACTAGAAAATGCAGTAGGCCTAGACGAAATAAGGAACACTAATGCCGCTGGTGATGTAGATGAAGATAATCATGAAAAGCCAGATGATGTCTTCAATGATGACGCAGACTGCCGACAACTACTGCATAATGTACTGAGTGAAATGAAAGGCTTGAATAGTAGGCTAGATACTATCGAGAAGAAGTTCAACAATCTATTCGAACAGCATACTTCTACTTCTACTTCTACGACGATACTCAGCAGGATCCATAAGTCAGGATGTAGTGCAAGGGAGAAGGAGAAGGAGAAGGAGACGGAGAAGAAGAAGGAGAAGGAGCAAGGGAATCTGAGGGCACAACAACAAGTATCTAGGCCTACCACCAAATATTTCCCGACAATTGCTACGCATAACCGGTTTGAAATATTATCCGAGAACACGGAATCAGACAACAGTGCCAAGAGTGTATCAATGCCAATGAACGATCAACTTCATGAATACAAGGCCAAGCACCTGAAGTTGTTCTCCAAAACCAACATCACCTATCCTGAAGTTCTCTCTGATGACGCAACTGATGACAGCTCAGGCCAATCTTTGTCAACTGAAGATCAGCTAATGGAATATAGACAGCGGAATCGCAAACAGATGGAAGGACATCGTCGACGCCATCAGAAATTGAAGGAGAGCTCCAGATGTGATGTTATATAGTGGCGGGGGACTTCATGGTGAGACACATCAACGGCGAGCGTCTTTCACGGAAGAATAAGAGAGTGATTTGCATATCTAAACCTGGTGTCATCGTGAAAGATATCGCTACTTCGTCGCCTTGTGAGATGCTAAAGCCCGGCGGTGAACTAATTATTCACACAGGGACCAACAACATAGTTGAAAGTGCTAGCAATGTTGCACACGAGATGGCCGTCCTTTGCGAGTCCGTGGTTGCTGAAGGGTTCTTAGTCACCATCTCCGGCATCATACACCGCAGATGGGAGAGCGCCGACGAGAGTAGGCGAGTAGAAGAAATCAACCGACTGATGGAGACAGCAGCTCACCAGAACAACTGGGGCTTCATCGACAACTCAGGCATCAATGGGCAACATCTCGGGCAGGGTGGAGTCCATCTTAATAGATCCGGTATACGTATCCTGGCGGCTATAAACCTCTCTTATCATATCCACAGTCTCCAGTCGACAACAGATCAAACAACTCAACGTCAAAGGTCCTATGCCGATGCGGTTGCTGAAAAGACAGGGGGTTCATCAGTTTTTGAAGTCTTCACGGAACAAAAGGGACCACAACGCAGAATGCTGCGCAGAAGTTCATCGACTGAGGGTCTGGATTTACACCAATCGTCGAACAAGGCCAGGCTGAAAACCTCCAGGCAGGAGTGGTACGATTACCTCCAGGTCGTACGGATGGTAATGAACAGTTAATTAATGATAACGCAAGTGATGAACCTAATACTAGTAGATCTTATGAAGTAATACAAAAGTCATTAAGAGTATCATGTAATTGTACAAATGTCAGCACCGAAAATGTTGAAAAGGATAAGTCAATGACCGACAGACTACAAGATTTAGTAAATGGATGCATCCCCACAATAAACCAAAGAAACATTCACAGCTTGATATATAAACTTGATGAGCTGAAAATCTTACTTAAAAATGAGCCTTTTGATATCATTTGTTTGAATGAGACGTTGTGTGACTCATCAATACCTGACTCTGAACTAAACATAGATGACTTTGTATTGCTTCGTAAAGACCAAAACAGACGCGGTGGAGGCGTCGCTATGTATATATCCAATAAGTATGATTTCAAGCAAAGACATGATTTGAATTGTAATGATTTGGAATGTTTGTGGCTGGAGCTCTGTCATCCTCACAAACCTCCTATTTCGGTAGGTTCAAGTTATAGACCACCTAATTCGACATCAGACTATTTTGAGAAGCTTGATATATGCCTTGCAAAATCAATGTCTGAAAACATCAGCTGTGCTATTTTTGGAGACTTTAACTGTAACTTCATGAGTGATAAAAGAGATATAAATGCAGATAAATTACACTTCCTATTCGAGTTATATGGTCTTAAGCAATTGGTTATAAACCTACCTACTCGTATTACTCAAAATACATGCTCAATTATTGACTTCGTTTTTGTCACTCATCCAGAGTTGTACTCTAAGACTGGCGTCTTTAAGACTAGCATTAGTGACCATTACTTAGTTTATACTGTGAGAGGTTTCAATAACAACCAACAATCCGCTAAGGGCAAATCTTCTAAATTTCGTTCATTTAAAAACCTCGTTGTGAATGACTTCTTATTAGATCTACAAAGAATTCCATGGAGATCATGCATAAATTGCAATGATATTGACAGAGCATGGGAGACGTGGCTTAGATTATTCATGGACGTTGTTGATAAGCATATGCCGCTCTGTGAGAAAAGAATACGAAATAATGCGTGCCCTTGGACTAATGAGGAGATTATTGAAACGATGCGCGAAAGAGACCATGCCCACGATGTGGCGTTGAAGAGAGTTGACGACGCATCATGGAAAAGGTACAAAGAACTAAAGAACAAGGTAAATCATCTTCTGAGAAAAGAAAAAATAAATTATCACAGTGCTCAGATAGATGACAGTAAAGGAAATAGCAAAAAAATGTGGCAGAGTGTCAAACATATTATTCCTAAATCTAATCAGGTCTTACCCTGCAGCATTGAAGTGAATGGGGCTAAAATTACAGATGATAAAGGTATTGCTCAAATTTGTAATGAATATTTTGTTACATGTGCTCAAAATGTAACAAGTGGTATCCCAAAACATTCTGAAATAATTTTAGATGACACTGAGATTATTAATACAGAAGGCAAATTTGAGCTTCAGCAAGTCACGAGCGAATTTGTTTTCAAAGAAATTGAAAACATGAGTGCTGATAAAGCAACCGGAGATGATGGAATAAGTTGCCGTCTTTTAAAATTGTCAAAGCATATCATTGTGGACTCCTTAACATGTCTTATCAATAAGTCAATTACAACAGGGCATGTACCAAAAGGCTTGAAAAAAAGCAAGGGTGATTCCAATTTATAAGACTGGTGATAAGTCCACTCCCGGTAATTACAGACCAATTTCGGTATTATCCGTTGTGAGCAAGATTCTAGAGAAAGCAGTGCATTTTCAACTATGTGGTTTTCTAAACGAAAATGAAATATTGTATCCTAATCAGTCAGGCTTTCGTCCTCTTCACTCTACTGCAACAGCTCTAATGAAAATTGTAAACCAGTGGGCTTTGAATTTAGGTAACAATAAGTTAACAGGTGTTGCCTTCATTGATTTGAGGAAAGCATTTGACACTGTCGATCACGATATTTTGTTACATAAATTGACAGCCATTGGATGTTCTGATACTAGTATTCAGTGGTTTGTATCATATCTGTCCAACCGAGAACAGATGGTTTGTTTTAAAGGGGCTACTTCGAGTTCCTCAACAGTTATGATGGGAGTCCCACAAGGTTCGATTCTAGGGCCACTCCTTTTTTCTATCTACATAAATAGTTTACCCAAATGTATTCATGATGGCATTGTTGATATGTATGCTGACTACACAACTCTAACAGTCAGCGGGAGTAATGTCACAGAAGTAGAACAAAAGCTAACCAAAGGTATGGAAAACATATTTTCATGGGTAACAACAAACCGTCTAGTTCTTAATGCGGATAGGACAAATGTGATGCTTATTGGATCACGATCAGTTCTTAACGGAGTTAATGATTTTTCTGTCACACTAAACGGCAGCTGTTTGAAAAGAGTAAAAGTGGCAAAATGCCTGGGTGTCATGATTGTTATGTTCCAACGAGATATCTAAAACTTTTATATAATGCCATCGTACTTCCTCATTTTGATTATTGTTCCTCGGTGTGGTCTGAGCGATTTCAAAGACAAACGATTACATTACAAAAGGTTAAAAAACGAGCTGCACGTGTAGTGCTGGGAGTAGGATTTGACGTATCTTCAAACGATATGTTTAGTCGCTTAAGATGGATGCCTATTCAGACACGTTTCCAGTTTGGACGTGCAGTGGTGATGAATCATTGCATAACATGGCACCAACATACTTAAAACAAGATTTGCATCATGTTAGTTCACTACATGATCACAACACAAGACATGCTGTAAGGGATGCATTGTGTGTACCCAAATTTAGGACGGACACTTATAAAAATAGTCCTCTAATTTCTGGAATTAGAGTATGGAACCAACTTAAAAGTCCTGTCAAAATGTCACCTACTTTGAACAGTTTTAAACAGGCTCTAAAAGCCCTGTTATCTGTAAATGACGTGTAAGTGAACTTTTGGTGGTTTCGTGCAAAGGTAACCATTTTTTTCCTATTTGCAAAATTATGAAATTTGGTTGACATGGTTATCGTTATATCATGTATTCATACATGTAATGTATCCATTTTCAGCTATCTTGTAGACAACCTAAGTGTATTAGTTAAAGAGCAACTGAATGTAAATATGTATATAACAATTTTGGTATCCCGTGCGTTAAGCTTTATCAGAGTATTAAATGAACGTTTTTAAAAATTGTATTTAATTTGAAAATTTCATTCACCTATTTCTTGTAAATGATCAAGGATGATTCCTGAATGATCAGTTATTTCAAGGAGATACCAATTAATTTGTATTTTACCTGTTTATATGTTTGTGTATTTATCTATTTTGTTATTGATATGTTGTTATTTGTTTTTATTATTATCAAACAGGGCCTCATGGAAGACCACCAAATTGGTGATATGTGCCACCCTGTATAAATATCAGAAATGAATTAAATTAAATAAATAAATGTTAAATCTACAGATCCTTTGTTTTGCATAGGCTACTTGCTTTTATTGACTGAGTCTCCTCATTTTCCCTATACATGTATAAATAAGCCCAAGGACCTAGTATTATTTGTTGCATTATTGTTCTCGTTTCTGGAATGCAGTACCTTGATTAAGGCCGTAATTGGGCAAAGATGGAATAGTTATAATAATGAATCATACATCATGATCATTTTGTCATGCATTATTATTTAATAAGATGCCGTCAATTTTAATTAATAATGTAATACAAAAATCTTACACCTTTGATTTGAGTTATAGCGGAGGGATGGAAACTTAATCAATCTTTATGATTTTTTTTTATTGTAAACATATTTTGTGAAATGAAAACGTGCATACCTTGTGTTTTAGTTCCATTGGAAGATTTTGCATCCCAACGACGGTGTAGACAGTCGGTGACTTTAGAACAATACTCTGTGCAGTAACGCATCTTTGAACCATCGAAGACACATTTCCTTCAGTACCCTTGGTCTCTGATGAGCAGTCAAGGAGAATGCGATATCGCTCGCTCTCATCCAAAAAGCGGTTGGAAAGGAGCGCCTCCATTATTCGCATACAGAGGCTGTTATCCGTGCCAGCAGCAAATCGGATGAGATTCTCATAATCACCGATGTTTGCTTTGATGTTTCGCAGCAGTCTGTCCAACTTAGAAATCTTCAGTCGTAACATATATTTCTTCGTTTTAGCAGCAAGGTATTTCCCAGCAGAGTGTTCCTGAACGAGTTTGTGATAAAACTCAATGGTCGTGGAAGTTATCTTTTGGGATCGTGGGAGTCTTGTCTTTGGAATCGTCGTCTTAGATAATATCCCAAGCTCACATGCCCTTTCAAGGGTAGCAGGAACTTTTCGGAAATCATGGGGCGTAAAAACTATTTTTTTAGAGTCGCCCATTAGACCAGCTAGAGCAACCTCACCCAGTGTACGAACGATTTCGATTAGTTCTTCTTTTGTTATGTTGTCTTTTTTTATTTCATCTTTTGATTTTGATCTGGCATTGGCATGGTGCATCAGAAAATCATTCACACTGTCTAATAATTCTGTTTGAGTTGCAGTTTCAGTGTTAAACATCCCCTCGCTCCATAAGTGACAGACCATGAGACAAAATAAAGGTGTTTTAACAATTTCATTAATCAGCGGTTGTTCATCAAGGTAAACCTTCAGACCACCCCCACTATCAGGACTCGAAGTCGAAGCAAAGAACTTGTTGATGTACTCTCGTGAGCTCTTTTGCGAGAATCCTTCGATCCACATCTTTGTGTATACTCTTGGAAGTTCCGCTTGATTGAAGAAGTTCTCTAGGTGAGGGCGTGTTGTTACAAGAACTCGGCACTCTGGAAATTCCTCAAAGCAAATGACACTGACAATGTTGCTCCCTAAGCTTCGGTTTGAAGAAGAAATACCAGCATACTCATCTAGTCCGTCTAGTATGATGTGACAGATTCCCTGATTCTCTCTAATGAAACTCTCCAGACCCTCTGGTGTGAGATCATCAACATCACTCAACAGCTGGGATTTGATGGCTTCACCGATCGATGTAAGCTGCGTTGTGTTTCGGAATTTCACAACAAACAGAAGTGGCAGGTGTTCTAATGCTGAACCCCTTTCTCTGTGAACCCAGTCGTAAGCCATCTTAGCAACAGCCGTGGTCTTCCCTCGTCCAGCGGGGGCCGAAATGAGGATTCGAGCTGGTAGTTCGCCGTTTACTTTCGCTGAAAATATTTCAGCAACAGAACCCTGAAGTATTTCCTTCTTCTTCGTGTCTTTTCGACGACCGTCCTTCTTCACCATTGTGACAACCGTGTGCATATCTTCGAAATCAGCATAATCACTTGGATTCCAGGGTGTCATTTGAATTTTGCACAATTTGTTTCGGTACTTATTTTCCAACTTTTCACGACATCGTTGAATAGTCAATGATTCCGAGATCTTCTTACTGTATATATCTGTAATGATACATAACACCGAATATCTCGTTATACTCCCATAATCTATGAACCCCTTCGCAAGGCATTTGGGATCATTTTTGTTTAAATTCTCGTTCAATTTCCGATTTGCCTCTTTCCTATGAAGCAAAGGCCTAGCCACGCACCTAACGCTGCTGTTATCTTTGATTAGACTGTAGGCTATACAAAATATGAAGTACTTTCATGTGGATAGGACAATTTTTAGTTTGTTTCATTTTTCGATAGTACTGAGCGTTATTTTATTACATTTGATTGTATAGTTTGCAGGTTGTAGAAAAGGGACCTTGCAAAACTGGAAAATAATATCCAAACATGCAGAAAGAATCACTGGCGTAAAGGAGAACTCAAGGGGGGGGGGGGGGGGCGCATCAAGAGAATCGTCCAAAAAGCCAAATAAATCATGAAAATGGCATTTATCCTTTATTTTCTTGTTTTGAATTTCTCAGATCATGAAGAAGATTGAAGTCACTGAGATGTAGGACACAGCGATTTACAAACACATTTGTTCCGTATTCAATTAGGGCATATAACCAAATATAATGCGTTTTTGTTATCCAACGTTTCTGCTTCTTTCTTTAATACTATGTTTCGTTAGGAATTGAGTAAAATGAATACTTATAGTGAAAGTAATTATTACGATGTGGTACACAGATATCATTTGACGTATAATTCAGTATGTATATCTTCAATTTATCAGATTCATTCCGATATACTACAATTTAGCTTAGTTTTGTAATCAAGTGTGTTTAGTGTTAAATAACTTATATTTATAAATATGCATGGATTAGTTAAACTATACGCAAATTGCGGAAACGAAACAAGCCATAGCTAAACGAGAATCAACATTACGTATGATTATTATTTGTCATCACCAACATGTATCATGTAGTATCATATTTCTGTTCTTTGTAAACTTTATCTGAGCCTTAATTGTACATCTGAGCGGGAAAAAATATCTATGTTAACCGAAATAACCGTACATTAGACAAATAAATACATTGAACAATGAACATTTTTTACTAGCGATTTTGCTGGGAATGTGCGGTCACACGCATTTTCGGTCAAAACGGGCCACACAAATATCGGACTCATACTTCACTGTCATTATGACTAAAAATGAGAAAATGTAGTTTTGCCTTAATCTCTGATGCCCTATATGTCAAATCGTACCTGAGCTACTTGGCAGTGGAGTCGCCTCTTGTTCATGTGGGTCCTGATGCTTTGGGAGATATTCACCTACAGGAAATGTATACATAGTCTTTCATAATGTTATGTATGCATCCATGGCTCGAGAGATTCGAACATCAAAACATATTTTATATTCAGTTACGAATAATATTCACATTTCAGAAATCGAACAATAAACCTCAATACAGCTAGACTGCTAGACTGATCCAATTCACTTTGAATTCATAACAAAATCAAACATTATATATATTAATTCAGTTGCACTTAAGGTCGATTTAAGGGACTATTTACCTTTGGACAATTTCTTTCCCAATCCACCAAGATTCACTGCATGAAGCTTAGTCGCCAGGATCAATCGTGTTTGGCTTGTCTCTGCTTGTTCAGTATTCCACTTGTTCAGGATTTCCGTCACAGCCTCATTGTAGTTTCCTCGATGATTTGCGAGAATTGATTGATTCCAATTATAGGAATACCCCAAAGCGTCGCATAGTTCTGAGTATCTAGTATGAGGTATGTCTCTGGAAAGATGTATAAGCTCGACTTGTCGTAAGCATGGTATTGGCTCCATTGTTCTGTGAAAGGCATAACATAAATGCATTACACGGGCATCATGGTGAATATATCAAACCAAGGAGTTACTAGGCAATCAAACATGTGTTAAACAGGTACTTATCAAATCGTCATAATCATTTCAAGAAAGCGAAATATTTCACAGGGTTGAGATAAACTACTTGAATTGTTTTCTAAATTATTTATCCGAAGGTTACTCGAGATACTTTTAAGAATAAATTGTTCAGTTGACTTGAAGAATGGTCGATCATAATTACTGGGAAAAAAACTTAAAAAGACATAAAAAGGCCAAACTTTGTTATGATGTAAAGAGTCTTAACTGTTCCGAGGGAAATAACTGTAGTTAACACTTTGGTGGTACCAAAATTGAATCATTTATTGCTTTCACTTCTAGAACCAAACTCGCAAAACAATGAAAGACATTAATCGTTCTTGTTTTAAATTTATATGGGGTAGCAAATCTGACAAAATCAGTAGGAAATTTGAGGAAAAATTACTCTCAGTCGCTTTATATTAGACGGACGCGTTAAAGAGACTATGATTTCTCCGTTTTTTCGGGGAGATGAGGGGTTATGAAGGGTTATAAAAAAAAACATCTTCTCAAAGCACGTATACATGTTGCACACTGTGTAAATGACAATGTGATATATAGGTCAGAAAGGGTCATATCAAAGGGCAGTCATAAAGAAAGGAAAAGGGACACTTTTCAAAAGAAAAAAGGAGAATTTATCATATTTGAATGGACACTTACATGTATTAGAAACTTCTTTTTTTTTCGTGCTGGTAAATTAGCTGAGATTACTGTAAAACTGTATTTGAAACTGTAATCGGCAATTAAATTGTCGCTCTCCATCATGAAAAATATTAAATACAAACATAAGGAATAGAATAAAGCATACTTTTATGAGAACGTTTTCCATTTGTTTTTACTTCCCATGTTAATTGCCCGGCACCAGACTAAGGGGCAAATTTGACTGTTTATAGGAAAAGTCAAAATATTGTCGTTAAATTATCCGAATCATACTACTGTGTCCAGATAAGAAGTAATAGAGGGAAAATGAAAGCAAGGAAGAAGAAGAAGAAGAAGAAGAGAGAGAGAGAGAGAGAGAGGGAGAGAGAGTATGAGCCGGGGTTCAAATTCAGCTTCTTTTAAAATAATTAAACCGAATCTGATGATCGTTTATCTGCCATGTGATTTGCCATGTCACATAATGCAACATAAAATGTTCGCTTCTCTCTCTCTCTCTCTGCTATATCCCTCGAACAGTGCATAGAATCCACCGAGAAGAATCAGCTGTAAAACGAAATACTGTGAGTCCCGGCTGCCAAGAGTAAATTGCCACGTCATGGTTGTATTAATAAGTAGCAATGGAAAACGATTATATTATCTTGAAAACATTCAGAAAAAAATTAGAAATAGAATGAATAAGACAGAATTATGATCATGTAAGCAAATTATTTGTTTTCACGTTTAATTCTTAAGCACTAACTAACAAAGTGAAACTCGGGAAAGATGAACAATAAGGGTACATTATTATTATAAGGGTACAGTTGAAGACAATAATCTATAACATATCTCCTGCTGTTTAGACATTTAATTTAAATAAACAAAAAGTTAAGTCCAGAAGATAATAATAGGATTGTAGGGCCCTCAAGGAGAGAACAATATTAACAACGGGTGCCAGGTAAAAATGTCAGAGGAAAAAATGTCAGAGGAAAAAATGTCAGAGGTAAAAATGTCAGAGGTAAAAATGTCAGAGGAAAAAATGTCAGAGGAAAAAATGTCAGAGGTAAAAATGTCAGAGGTAAAAATGTCAGAGGAAAAAATGTCAGAGGAAAAAATGTCAGAGGAAAAAATGTCAGAGGTAAAAATGTCAGAGGTAAAAATGTCAGAGGAAAAAATGTCAGAGGAAAAAATGTCAGAGGAAAAAATGTCAGAGGTAAAAATGTCAGAGGTAAAAATGTTAGAGGTACAAGCGAAAAAAATTAGTGCCGTCATAATATCTCAGCACTTTTATCACACAGAATGTCGAGACGTACAGCTACTGCATGGGCTAGTCTATTAATTATATTCCTTTCTTCCATAATGTAAATTTTATAAATGGCTGTGTGTTTTATTTCGTACATGTCCTGAGGATAATACAATGTGGAAAAAAGATTTTGAATTTTGTTTGTGTGTGATCAGGCTTGCATATATAATTATGTATGAATGTCTAAATTGTTTTGATATTTTGAATTGGTTGATGTGTTAATGTTTGTGAAACGGACCGGTTTGGCCGGTGGCAGCCTACAACCTAGCCCGTGTAACGTTCCAGAGACGAACAAAGTCCAAACGAAGAAATTTAAGTTCTCGACAAAAGTCAAGTGTTAAAGTGAGTAGTGCATTCAGTACAAATAATTACATATAATCACGAGGAATCACGAAAAGTTACATATATAGGCTGGGCGCCCCGAACTCTGCTAAAGCTTTAGCACCTCATGGCGGCACAGGAAGTGGAGTAAGAATGAGAAAAACCAAGAAGTCGCCCGAAAAGTGAAAACTCGCTCTGAAAACTAAAAACCCCCTCCAAAAAGTAAAAGATCGTCTCGATTCAGAAGCTCATCCCCATTTTAAACCCTCCGACACGTGTGACCCCTTATAAGGGCGTGTCACTACGACGCATTGCGTCAAAATAATCCCCGGCACCATACACACCCATGTCGAAAGGAACTTTATTAATTTTGCGAACTTAACCTCCAGAGTTAAGCTTTCCGGCAATATTCATCGGCCTCGTAACTTACATAACTCTCACATTTGTGCTCTTTCGATCTTTAACTCTTTCACTCTACATCTTTATTAAATCCGAAGAACGCAAATGGGCCGGAAATATAACAATCCTGGGGGCAATTATTTGAATGATAATCGGAGCATGCATTGACAAACTTACGAACTCGCACAGAAACATTCTGAACTAGGGCACAACAGTCCTATAGTAACGATGAACCTTAACAACAAGCTATCCCCCCCCCCTAAAAAAAAAAGTTGTTTACTCCATTAACTATTCCGTTGAATATAACCCAATGTACACCCCTCTTTCTTGTTTCCCTTTTGCCAATATTGTTTCCTCCATATTTGTATTATTATGTATCCATTGAGGGTAGTCATGAAAGAAACGGTGTGGAAGCAATCAGAAAATGTTGATCATCTAGCATAAACATGTAAGTATTGGTGTGTAGTGCAAGATTTTGGAGTCATCAAAATGATAACAACTTTGGCCCAGTCTTGGTAAAGTAACAAGCACTGTACACAGAAAGATATTGATATGGGACTACACAAACATATGGCATACAAATCGGGCCTCATTTTAAAGCTGTTACTTGTCATATCTGGGATATGAAGTCCTTTGAAATAGATTTTCAGGGAATAACTTTTTTCTTTAATGTTCTTCCACACTTGCATAATAAGAATGATAACAAACGCTCACAAATTATTGTTCACCTTTCCCCAGAACTCAACCTTCTCTTTAATTGATGTAACATCGGCGGCTTTCTGCTTTGTATCGGAGTAACAAAGCTGCTTATTGATTTTCTCCCAGACTATTTTATACCGCAATAGTAATCAACAATATTTTATTGCAACGCGCGCACTTTGGGAATGTGATGGGTTTAGCATTGATAAGAAAGTGGAATTGTCGGAAATATGCATTTTTTGGAAATTACATATAATAGTAGTCAAGTCATTGCCTACCTGCTCTGCATAGGCATTGACCACTGTTCGGAAGGCAGGCCTGATAAAAACCCGATTTAAATCGGTTTCCTGATTTTTTTTTATTTTTCCCGATTTTTTCCTGATTTTTTTTATTTTTCCCGATTTTTTCCTGATTTTTTTTTTTCCAGCCCGATTAAAAAAAAAAAAAAAAAAAAAAAACTCTTATTTTCTCTATTCTTCCCTATTTTGCCCTATTTTTTCCCCCAATTTTGTCCCAATTTTCTTACTCGAAAAGGGGGAATGTTGTTAGATGCCAGTTTTTCCCCGCGAATCCTCCTTTTTTTTTTTTTACTCAAGGGGGGCGTGGTTGAGGGGAAAACAAAAAACCTATTTTTTTTGTAGTGCTCACTATCACCCCTGGGAAGGATATATAAAGCAAAGCATATATATAAGAGGAAGGGGGAGAGCAGCCGGGTCACCGTGCCCCAGAAGAAGAATACCCCCCCCCCCCCCCCCCGTCTTCCTTCGGCAATAATCGGGCAAAAAGTCACAATTTGAGGCCGAAAGGTAAATAAATTTAAACTGGCAAAGTGGAAAATAAAGCAGCGGTGAAATAACGACTGCAGAATATCCCTCGCTGTTCTTTTTCGATAAGCCTAATATATAACCCGGGTGTAACCATAACAAACTTGCCACATGATTTTGTTTTGATTTTATACCTCTAACATTTATACCTCTGACATTTTTACCTCTGACATTTTTACCTCTGACATTTTTTCCTCTGACATTTTTACCTCTGACATTTTTTCCTCTGACATTTTTTCCTCTGACATTTTTTCCTCTATGACATTTTTACCTCTGACATTTTTACCTCTGACATTTTTACCTCTGACATTTTTTCCTCTGACATTTTTACCTCTGACATTTTTTCCTCTGACATTTTTACACCGAGCCTAACAACGTTTACGCTACCGTTTGTAAACCAAACAGTATTAGTTATTATCATCATTATATAGTTGAATTATGCAAACATCCATGTTGAAAATATCTCATTTTCATCATCACTGTACAAATCATGCACATGAATTACAAACCTGTGAAAAGGTAACCATAAACAAGTATTTACTCCATCATCCTTTTTTCCGGGATTATTTTTTTATTTTATTATAAAGCCTTTCTAAAGTGTGAGGAGCCCCAAATTCGTCGAGAAGTTGATGGCAAAATTTCACTTAAATTGTATCATAATGCGAAAGAGGATGTCATTTAAGACACTCTTCTGCACATATTCCCCCCAAATGTTTTTGAATACAAATATTGATAAAAGAATTCATCATCTGGGCTTACATTTATGTATTCTTTCATTAATATTCGCAACAACTATGCAAAGATTTTCAAACCAAATGTGTCTTAAATGACATCCTCTTTCACATTATGATACAATTTAAGTGAAATGTTGCCATCAAATTGTTGGGGCTCCCAACATTTCAGAGGGGCTTTAAGACCTACTATTTGGAATAAGCTAGATCAAACTTGTTGTAAGTCAGTGGCGTAGCTACAAATTGGGGGGGGGGGGGAGCAAAAGGGTACGTGCATTTCTCCAATTGTATTGCGAAAGAGAAAGAGAGAGGGGGCGGGCGGGTCGGCCCGGGGTTCAAATTGAATTTTCTTTCAAATTATTCAACATGGTACTGATGAATTTATTTATCTCGCGATTGCCACGTGACTACGTGAAAATAGTAGCACAATAATGTGTATTGTCATTTAAATGTTTAAATACCATTGAAAAGACGATGAACAAATAAGAATAATAATACCTCACGGATAATCGTGAGAATATTCTTGTATATCTCTCTGCTAAATCCCCTGAACAGTGGAATTAGCAGGGCGGATTCAAATGTGACACGAATTATTTATAATTAAAACATTTAGGTGCTTGTATACTGGATAAATGATATGAAAACAATAGAAAAATGCTACGAAACATTCCTATCTGAATCCCTACAATTGGAAAAATTAAACGCTCCCATTGGTACCAACATACCAGCAAAGAAGAGCGCCATCCTAGCGGAAACCCGGACAATTTCCTTTGCTCATTTACATTGTTGTTTATCTTTGTATAGCTTGTGTTTATGTATGTATTATTGGTCTTGGATGAGAATCACTTTCTTGTGGAGTGGCGAGTATCAAACATCACCTTTAGCACCATTTCAGTTAAGATTGATTGTTTTTCCTTTATTTTAAAGACATTAACGATATCCAGACAAACAACAGTAATACATGTATAAACTGTTAATAATTCCATAAATCATACAATACATGTACCAAAATACAAAGTTATGTAGCTTCATTCGTAAATACAATTGTTGTCGATAAAGAAACAAAAAGGCAGAATGAATAACAATTCATGTTTTAATGGAGGTTGAGCTCCCCTTTCAAATGATCTGGAAAAAGGTTGATTCTACATTCACATAAGTTCTTATATTCGTAATCAATCCTTCTCAAGTGATTTCATACAGTGTTATTCACAATGTAATTACATGACCACTACTAAACTTGATCTTGAAGACGTACATTGTGATTTATAGTCGTTCTAGTTGATTGCAAGTAAAGTTTCTAAGGGAGTTTGAGCCCCACTCCTCATTCCTTCAACCCCTTGAAACAAAACCCTGTACTTCTTGATTGCTGCCTTATTTCCATAATTCCATCCCGCCCCAAATGACAAGACTATGTTTTATTGGGTGTTAGTAGTTGATGAATAACAGAATTGTCATAAATACATGCAGCCCCTATTTGCATTATACCTCATTAAATATATCATAAACAAATGTAAATATCATTTCGTGCAATATCTCGCGTCGTTTCTGAAGGACCTTTGTAGTTTGCGTAAGATAAGTAAGGTAATACATCCATTGGTATCATGTTAAAATCACGGGCTCAGTTCACTTCAATATCATTTATTGCCATCAAAATCAAAGTTCAAAGAATACATTTGTTTTTCTTCGTGCAAATGAGATTTTTTTCAGCACAGCGCAGTTTTGAGCGCAGCACAATATAAATGATAATACTTATAATACAAAATAATGAAAACGTAGTATAACATGATATGAAAATGCATGCTTTGTAGAACTAATGACAAATGCGTTAAAGACATTTTGGCAATAACTAATTTTCATTCGAATGAAGTTACCCGTCATTAAACACATGCATCATTCAGTTGAATGGGGGGAAAATGGGATCCATACCAGAACATGTAAGTGCAATGTTCTACGAACCATCCAAAATCTTGGAGAGGGACCCTCTCCAAGATTTTGGATTGCTCGTAGAACATTGTGTGGGCGTGTACGGTACGAAACCGAGTACACCCATAAGAAATATACATTCATATACATGACCACTCGCAAAACGTCCTCGTTTTCAGGACCCTGTAAATTATTTAAATTTTGATGAACTTTCAGATATTGTGTACGTTTATTTAGATGCTCTATTCGCATGCCAAAAAATGTCCCAAAAATACCAGGTCCTTGGTTATGCAGTAAATTTTCAAATCGTTCTTAGAATGTTATATTCAGACTATTTACATAATGTCTCAACATGTTCTGACAAACGGATGTACGACTCCTTTATTTACGCCAGAAAAGCTTATGAGTGTGTTCACTCTAAAAAATATTGAGCAAAAAAATTGCCCATTTTTTACCCAACATGAGGGCGATTATGTGTCCAACCAACTGTTGGGTAAATTAAAGATTTTGCATGATTTACCCAGTGTTGGATAAAAAGAAAATACCCATCTTTTAACCAACAAAAATTTACCCAATCAGAAATTCACCCAATTCTTACCATAATGTGTAGCATATATTAAACACTAGTTGGGCAATTAAGTGGGATAAAATATTATATGCAGTTAGACATTAATGCCGCGGCGGGACTCGAACCGCGGACTTTGTGATCAACATTCGTGTGACACATCCATTCGACCACGACACCTCTAATATGAGAATATAACCCTATTGTTGTATAATAATGTTAACTGACTTACGTTTGCCCAGCTACATCTGCCCAACTTATATTGAACATGTAATTGGGTAAATGTTTGGGAGAAAATAACCCAAATGTGGGACAAAAATGGCCAAACTCTAATTTGCCCAATAAGATTACCCAATTATTTCATCGCCGGGTTACTACATGGTTGGTAGGAAATAACCCAATTGTTGGACGACATTTGCCCAACATCGATTTGCCAAGTAACACCTACCCAACCTATTTTTTTTACATTTCATGAGGTAACTTCATATAGTAAATGGTTGGGAGAAAATAGCCCAATTATCGGACAAAATTTGCCCAACTTCGATTTACCCAGTAACATTTGCCCGACTTTTTTAACAGTGTTTGTGGTTATGCGCGGATAGGAAAGGGGCAAAAGAAGTAATCAAAAATATTCTGATTGTTTAGTCAAAACTAACGAAGGCGGTTATATTTAGACCATTGTCTGCATTCCTTTATAAATCTTTATTGTGGATCAAACAAAGCGTAAATGGGTAAATTAACGACTATTACTATACCACTTATTACACATTAAGATGTTAAAAGGTTTATGTAGTAGACCAGCCAAGACGTGATATTTTTTTTTAAATTGGACGGCAGTATTAGGTGATGCATGGCACCAACCCCCTATCTTATTCTTCAGTATTTTTGCACGAGATTTAGCATGGATGCCATGCATTAACCCCAACATGCCATGGAATCTTTTTTTAGAGCCTTGTTTATGTTTGGCTGGTCTACTACTAAACCATGGATCTATACAGAACCCCTTTTGTGAATTCCCAGCGATTAGATGTAAATACGAAAGCGTACAATCATTCATAGAATTCGTACATACAGTGGCCGGGAAGGCGCCTATACACCAAAAAGGGAGTTCCAGTGTTTTTCATTCCTCGATCGGAGACGCGGTCCGTGACTTATATTTGATAAACAGCACCGATTGCACCCATAGTACTAATGATGCTCTGGAGGAGGTGAATCGCCTTAACCCTAATAAGGCCGGGCTATTTGAAGTCTTACTACGGCCGGGGGGGGGGGGGGGCATTATGGCCTCCCCCCCCCCTAAGATCTCGGCCGTGAAACGGCCGATCTCCGTGAAAATTTGCACGCATGTCAAGTGAAGTGTATAGAACAATATGATAATTTCAATTTTTTGAAAAAATCACTCATTTGCATATTTTTGGTAATTTATGCAAATAACGTCATAAAATCAGATTTTTACCCATAAATCATATATTATTCATATTTAAGCATTCTTTTTCACAACATATATTCATTAGACCATTTGGAACAATAATACGACAAAAAAAAATGGAAGAGCCAGCGTATTCCTTATGTTATCTCTTGTTTTGATAATTTCTTATGTATTTCATTGTTTTTTTAACTTATTTATGTTATTGTTTTTTGTTTTTTTTTTCATTTCTTCCTACAATGCAACTATTTTGACTCCCAAAACAACGACCTAAACTTTAAACAAGACCCAATAACCAATGTTTGATCTATTTTTAGGAAAAATGACATTTCCATATGTTTTGTACACAAATCACAAAAATGAGCGATTTTCGGGCTGACATGCAAAGACAAAAGGTCACGTGACCTTGTAACTATAGGTCCGATTTTTTTTTTATTTTTTTTTAAAGATGCGCAAGACTCTAAAAAAAAAGTTAGCGAGCGGCGAGGCGCCATCCATATGCGTTCTCGAACAATCAGGAAAATCGTGGAGGGGGGGGGGGGCATAATGGCCCCCCCCCGGCCTTATTAGGGTTAACGGAGATAATATCAGTTACAAACTCCACACACTCTTGCAAGTACCAAAGATTTGTCAAGCAGATTGTGACAAGTTGAGGGAGAAATTCATTGGAAAATTTCAAATGACATCTCCTTCACAACTGCCTAAAGCCCCCATCACACCGAACTAGTTCTCACTACGTTCTGGAAAATGTGGCCAAAACGGGCTCAAACTGTGTGCGAACGGAGTTGAACGTAGTAGCAACTGTTTACGATCTGTATAAGAACTTCCCGGACGGGATCGGACTAGCTAGTACGGGAGAATGTTCTAGAACTTGAGCCTGTACACAATTTTCCCCGTCCTGCAATTAGACGGAGTCACAGCGTACTTAAAACGAGGAGGACGTACTACGAACGGACTGATTGCCGTACTTCAATCCTACTAGGAACGTGTTACAACGTGCCGTGGTCGAGCATAAACTAGCAGCAGTATAAGCCCCCATCACACCAAACTAGTTCTCACTACGTTATGGAACCGTCCTAGAAAATCGTAAAAAACGGGTTGTGGTCGGGTTAGAATGCGTAAATAATGTCTATAATACGATCCTAGGTCTGTATCCCCGTCTATACAGTAAGTTAATATCAAGTTCAGATCAGGTACATTTGACAATTTTAAGCAGTCCAAGCCAGTGCGTTATCAGTTTTAACCAATTCTTAACTAGTTCTACCTCGTTCCCAATACGTCCAAACCATTCTAACTAATGCTAAATATATTACTCATTGCGGATGTAGTATCGAAAATAATATCGCTAGTGATATTCGTTTGTCTCGCAATGTGGTCAATAAGGAATCTAAAAGATCACGACGTTTCGTGCGCTGCTGCAACACTTCGTCAGGTGATAAAAACTAATGTAAGCAAGCGTGTTTTAGGGTGCGTTTAATCGACACATTTTCACCCTAGAATCACGGTTTTCAAAGACGTTTAGTTTAAAACGCAATTCGTTCAAGCGATTTTTTCGTCGGTCGTAAAAATAAACGTGTTTAAAAACACAAACATGAAACGCTGAAAAAGATGCGTTTTGTATCATGATTCTGCAGAATCACGGTCGCTAAAATTCGATTTAACGAACGTAGTCTCAATCATGATTCTATCGTGGCCTGTTCCGGTTTGGGCAAAAACCGCGCGCCTGCTTTTCATGCAATTTGCGTTTACTTTACCATGCTCTTTATCGTGGCCTGTTCCGTTATGTTATTCCTTGTTTTCCTTCTATCATTTTCTCTTTCTGTCTTTCCTTATGTTATTCTTCGTTTCTTCCTTCTATTTTATGTTTGTCTTTGTTTTTTTCCTTCTATCACCTTTTCTTATGTAATTCTTTGTTTTAAGCATTCTATCACTTTATATTATGTTATTCTTTGTTTCTTTCTTCTAGTCTTATGTTATTCTTTGTTTTTTTTTCTTCTATCACCTTTTCTCTTTCTGTCTTTCCTTATGTTATTCTTTGTTTCTTCCTTCTATTCTTATGTTATTCTTTTTTTTTCTTCTATCCCCTTTTCTCTTTCTGTCTTTCCTTATGTTATTCTTTGTTTCTTCCTTCTATTTTATGTTTTTCTTTGTTTTTTTCCTTCTATCACCTTTTCTTATGTTATTCTTTGTTTTAATCATTCTATCGACTTTCTCTTTCTGTCTTTCCTTATGTTATTCTTTGTGTCTTCCTTCTATTCTTATATTATTCTTTGTTTTTTCCTCCTATTACCTTCTCTTATGGTATTCTTTATGTTTTCCTTCTATCACCTTCTCTTATGTTATTCTTTGTTTCTTTCTTCTATTCTTATGTTATTCTTTGTTTTTTTTCTTCTATCACCTTTTCTCTTTCTGTCTTTCCTTATGTTATTCTTTGTTTCTTCCTTCTATTCTTATGTTATTCTTTGTTTCTTCCTTCTATCACCTTCTCATTCTTTGTTTTATTATTGCGATCTATGCTCAAAACAGCAGTCGACAGTCGGCCGTAAAGCGCGCGCAAAGGTTGACCTATACTTCCTTGGTCAAACTTGCGCAGTGGCTGGGCTCGAAATGAGCTAGAATCAGCGTTGATGAAAAATCGCTTGAACGTTAACCGCAGTGACCTTGTTTTTTGTAACGGCGTTTTGATTTGCGATTCATGTTTGTGATTCTAACTTCGAAAAATCGATTGAACGCATCCTTATACTAGTTCGCAACTTATCCTAACTAGTTTGTAACCCGACCACCTCGTTCAGGGGCAGTTAAACTCGTTCTTATCTCGTTCTTAGTGAGTTCGAACGCGCCCCTTAGTGCGTGTGCAATCCCGTCCTGGCTCGATGGCTATAAAAAACCCAACGCGTTCTTGCCATTCCTCATACCCGTTCAATTATACTACGGCTAATTGATGCTCGACCACGTCATGTTGTAACACGTTACTAGTAAAACCGAAGTACGGCAATTCCGTTCGTAGTACGTCCATCTCGTTTTAAGTACGTTGTCACTCCGTCTAATTGCTGGACGGGGAAACATTTTAACAGGCTCAAAGTTTTAGAGCACCCCTCCCGTCCAAGCCACTTCAAGCCAGTCCAAGCCCGTCCATGAGGTTGTTAAGCAGATCGTAAACAGTTGCTTCTACGTTCACTTCGTTCGCACACAGTTTGAGCCCGTTTGGCAACGTTTTGCAGAACGTAGTGAGAACTAGTTTGGTGTGATGTGGGCTTCACGTGAATGTCTTGATCTGCATAGCATGAAGCGTTGAAATTGAACGGGAATGAGAAATGGCAAGAACGCGCTGAAGTTGTATAGCCCTTGAGCCAGGACATGATTGGGGGGGGGGGGGGGGGGGGTAAGCGGACACTTTTTTCTATGCTCTAGGAGCGTGTTCGAACACACTAAGAACGAGATGAGGACGAGTTGAACTGTCGTTAAACGGGTGGTTGGGTTACAAACCACACTGTTGGTCATAAAGGTGGAATATTTTTTTTAGTCACGCAAAACAAACACTCACAAATTATTTTCCAATAAAATCTGAGAATGTATACTATTATCTACATCTATTAGGAATAAATTATTGTCAAAATCTTTCCATAAATTGGGGTGAAAATAATAATTATTATTATTATGACTAACAGTGTAGTAAGAACAAGTTGCGGACTAGTAAGAATCAGGGGCGTCGCTAGACCTTTTTCAGGGGGTGGGGGGGGGGGGGGGGTTGTAGAGGCCAACGATTACCGACAAAACTAGGCACCAATTACCGACAAAATTAAATGTCCAATATCTACAAATTCAACCCTATAAACCTGGCGCCGAAGGCTAAATTGTTTTTCCTATGGACTATCTATAGTACTTGCATATGCGCAAAATGGTCATTTTCCTCGACGACATAAATATACGAATTATTTCTTCAATATAGTCAGCATCATAGCTATCAATTTTAATGCAGGCGCGGAGCTCGGATCTTTTTTTAGGGAGGGGCGGTAGTGAGCAAGAGAATCACTTAAAGGCGCGCTCATTAGGGGGGTGTGGGTGATGGGCCTCCCGCGCGAAGCGCGGAAGCTTAGACGTTTCCTTACATTATTAGGAAAAGAAGACGATTAATTGTACCGTTTTCGACTGTTAATCCTTGGCTGAATGAAGTCCCCCCCCCCCCTCCCGCGCGAAGCGATAAAGCTTTGAACTTACATTAAATTATTATAAGAGAAGAAGACGATTTGCTCTACCGTTCTCGACTGTTTATCCTTGTCTTAATTCAGTTCCTCCCCCCTCCCGCGCAAAGCGCGGAAGCTTTGACGTTTTATTAAATTATGAGAAAAAGCAGACGATTCGGTATACTGTTCTCGACTCTTAATCCTTATCTGAATGAAGTTTTATCTAAATGAAGTTTCCCCCTCCGCGCGAAGCGCGGAAGTTTTGACGTTTCATTAAATTATTAAAGAAAGAAGACAATTCGTCGTACTGTTTTCGACTAAATTTTTGGCGTTTCATCACAATATAGAGAAAGGAAGACGATTCCTCGTACCGTTTTCGAATCTTATTGAGCCCTATTTATCTGAACTCAGTTTCCCCCTCTCGCGCGAAGAGCGAAAAATTTGACCTTTCCTCAAATTATTAGAGAAAGAACACGATTCGTTGTACCGTTTTCGACTTTTAATAAGCCCTATTTGTCTGAATTAAGTTTCCCATTCTCGCGCGAAGCGCGGAAGCTTTGGCGTTTCATCACAATATAAAGAAAGGAAGACGATTCGTCGAACCGTTCTTGACTCTTAAACCTTGTTTGAATTTAGTTTCCCCGAAAATTTTAAACCTCTGATTTCTTTAGCTGATATTATAGGAAAGTGAAACTTCGAGAAAATACAGGTATTGTAGTTGTAGTCACTCTCGAAGTCGTCACAGCGGATAAGAAGTCACAGTTCGTAGGGAAAAAAACTTGTCGGCCGACCGACAATATACATCTCCCCGACTTCAAACTTCTCCATTGATATAGTTCACGAGGATCGAGCAAGAATACCGACACAGCTGACCCGACACAGCAACATATTTACCCGTGTCTTTCTTATTCCCTCGACGAGATGACTCCACCCAACAACCCCCTTCTCTCTTTTACTCCCACTCCTCCTCTCTCAGACTCTTACCTCCCCTCTCTCTCCTCTCTTTCATCCCCGTTTTCTTTTGTTTCCCTTTCACTCTTTTTTCTTCTTTTTTTCTTTTCTTTCTTTTCCTTTCTTTCCTCTCATCACTCTTTTTCTTTTTTCTCTTTCTTTCTTCTCTTTTCTTTCCTTTCTTTTCCTTTCTTTCCTTTCTTTTCTTTTTGTTTTTGTTTTTCCTTTTCCTTTTTTCTTTTCTTTCCCTTTCCCTCTCTTTTTTTTTTCCTCTCTTTTTTTCCCTCTCTTTTTTTCCCTCCCCCTTTTCTCTTTTCCCGACGGCAGCGCAAGTTTACCGACAATATCCTGACAGGTGGGGGGTGTCGCACCCCCCCCCCCCACCCCTTTGGCGACGCCCCTGGTTAGAATGGGTTTGTACGTATCGGGAACTAGGAAGAACTCATTAAGAACGGGTTTAAACTGACTTCGGACGGGCTTGGACTGCCTGGAAATGGCAAATTTACCCGATCTGAACTTGATATACATTGTAGACCTGGGCCCCATTTTATAAAGAGGTGCGATTGATCCTGTAATCAATCGCAAGTTTGCAGTCCCTTATCTTTTATGTTACGATTGATATCTTACCCGGAAAAGCATTAGCATGATAAAGAGAGCAAAGAGTGTTTTCCGAAAAAATCTTTAAAGTCACTTTATAACAGTTTAGTGTTGCCACGATTAGATTACTGCTCTGTTGTATGGTTGAACAGATTTCATTCTCATACAGCTAAGCTGCAACAAATTCAAAAGAGGGCCGCAATAATAATATTGAACAAGACATATCACACACCGTCTGCCGCTTTGTTCACAAGTCTTAAATGGATGACACTAGACAAAAGGTTCGAGTTAAGTCGCGTTATGATGATATATAAATGCGTTCATAACTTAGCACCTTCTTACCTTCAGGTAGGCTTAATCAATCCTAATGATGTACATGAGCATCATACAAGGCAAATAGACAGTGGATGTTTACGTGTGCTTAGATTTCACACTGATTATTATAAGTGTAGCCAAGGGTGTCGATTTGTATCCGTGGTTGGGGGGGATGATAGGTGCCAAAATATTTTCGGCAATGGATCAAAGCAACCAAGAGATAGAAGCGTGTGGCAGTTTGCATCCCCTCCCCAAGCGCATAGCCACTATTTTAAGGGGGGCGGTAGTGAGCACGCGAAGCGCTCTCCCTAGGGGGTTGGGTGCAGGGAGGGGGAGTTTTCCCCCTCCCCCGCGAAGCGCGGAAGTTTGACGTTTCATTAAATTATTAGAGAAAGAAGGCGATTCGTTGGACCGTCCTCGCCTCTTCATCTTTGTTTGAATCAAGTTCCCATTCCTCCGCGCGTAGCGCGGAAGCTCTGACGTTTCCTTAGATTAATAAAGAAAGAAGACGATTAGACGTACCATTCTCGACTCTTAATCCTTAATGTTTGAATCAAGTTCCCCTTCTTCGCGCGTAGCGCGGAAGCTCTGACGTTTCATTAGATTATTAAAGAAAGAAGACGATTCGTTGTACCATTCTCGACTCATAATCCTTGTCTGAATTCAGTTTCCCCGCTCCCGCGTGAATCGCGGAAGCTTTGACGTTTCATTAGATTATTAAAGAAAGAAGACGATTCGATGTACCATTCTCGACTCTAAATCCTTGTCTGAATTCAGTTCCCCTTCTCCGTGCGAAGCGCGAAAGCTCTGACGTTTCATTAGATTATTAAAAAAAGAAGACGATTCGATGCACCATTCTCGACTCTTAATCCTTGTCTGAATTCAGTTTCCCCGCCCCCGCGCGAAGCGCCGGAGCTTTCTCCTCGTATCCTATCTCATCACGAATTCGTCACAGAATTTATCTATGTTTACACTGTCCAGGATTGTCTGATGTGCATTGCAGATTGCTACTTTTGCGCTCACGCGCTAAACATTTAGCTCGTTGCTTTTTAACGCTGCGTCTTTGCATTTGTCGCACTGCATTTCTATGATGCTGTTGATTGAACAAATTGAATACATTCATCAATTCCTGATGAAGCCGTATGAGCGAGAATTCAATTTATTCTTGTCTCATAAACGGTTGTCTCATTTACTTGGTATATATGTATGTATAATGAAAATGAAAAGCAAAATGTGAATATTGATGGTCATCTTGCGAGTTATAACCATTAACTACTCTAATCGGGCTCTCATCATTAATTTTTCTCTTCTTTTTTTGTTGTTGTTGATGGTGAAATATTGGGGGGGGATGATTGTACAGGCCATCCCCCCCACCTCAAATATTGGGGGGGATATATCCCCCCCATCCCCCCCGGGATCGACACCCATGAGTGTAGCCCAGCTGTTTCTTCCATATTTGAATGGAATAAGCCAGATAATTTGATGAGAACGGCTTCCTCTGTCAATTCATTTAAGAGATTGTTTACACAAAGCTGTAATTTGTGAATGGCTCAGCCGAACATACACTACGTGCATGTTTTGTAATATTAACATGACTTAATCACATAATTGCGACTTTATCAATATTTTCCTATTGACATTACTGTTGAACTAGGTTAATGATATATGGGGCCAGTCACCACGAAATGAGTCCAGTGTCGCATTAGCTCAATCGTAGTAATAGCGATGTACAGTGCGTCCCAGAAAAAACGAAACCGAGAAGTATCGATGTTCTATCATAACTTAATCACAACTATAATTAATGAATGATACATATTTGGAAAGCTTAGAGTCTCCTCTTTCATGTGATGCTACTTGGATAATGCATATTTCACGCATGAGTGATTAAAAGCTATTTGAAGGAAGGAAACCAAAAAGTAATTTGGCGGGCGGTATCTGAATTTCAAAGAAAAATTCATATTTCTAGAAAGTTCATTTTCTGCTCTTTCATATGATACCTCAATCAAGAAAAATGAGCCATGAATAACAAAGTTCTGTTTGTTTAAAGTAGCCCTTACGTTTTCATAATTTTAACAAACCAATTCGTTTTCACTGGGTGCCTGCCGTAGCAAAAAGCAGATTTGACAAAAGACTTAACTCCGTTTCGTTGACAATCAGCCATGCATGAAGACTCTCGTCTACGGCTGATTGTCAACGAAACGGAGTTAAGTCTTTTGTTTATTTCGTTTATTGATACGGCAGGCAGCCAGTGAAAACGAATTCGTTTGATAAAACTATGGAAATGCAAGCACTACTTTAAACAAACAGAACTTTGTCATTCCTCTCTCATTTTTCCTGATTGAGGTGGCATATGAAAGGGCAGAAACTCAACTTTCTAGAAATGTGAATTTTTCTTCGAAATTCAGATACCGCCCGCCAAATGTCTTTTTGGTTTCCTTCCTTCAAATTGCTTTTAATCACTCATGCGTGAAATATGCATTATCTGAGTAGCATTACATGAAAGAGGAGACTCTAAGCTTTCCCAATATGTATCATTCATTAATTATAGTTGTGATTAAGTTATGATAGAACATCGATACTTCTCGGTTTCGTTTTTTCTGGGACGCACTGTATAGTGTGTATGTACTGAAAATTGACCCACCTACCACATTTAAGATTTTTCCAAAAATCGACTTATTATTTCTTTGTTTGTTGAAAGTTTCATTGAAATCGAATGATGGGAAGTGTGTTGTTGCTATGTTGTTGTTGACCAGACTATAATATGTTACGCATCATTAACTTTACACCTAATTATCTCAAAACTGGGTAATCCCATTGTTATAAAGTCCAATTAGGTTTTTGTTCATATTTCTGGATATAATTTATCAATTTTAATGTGTGACCCCTTAATTTAAAGCTTACTTAATGTAGATTCATATAATACTTAAAAACAGGAATAATTTTTTTGCGACACTGGACTCATTTCGTAGTGACAGGCCCCATATGTTGTTTTTGCAAACGAGTATTATTTTTTTAACTGTTCTGTATATAAACGTTATGCTTTCTATATAAATATGTTCTTGTTTATTCAGGGCCCCATGGAAAACCACTACTTATTGGTGAATGGGCTACCCTGTCAAAGGATTATAAATAAATAAATAAATAAATCAAATATCAATTTGTTATAAGTCGCGGCCTATGTATAGCAGCAGAGGATGCTACCATCAAGTATCAGCAAATTATTTCTGTTTAAAGAAGAAAAGATAAGGGTGGGAACTTGGATACAAATGCTGAACCTAAACTGTCCAGTATCTAGTCTCCCAGTTTGGTACTGGGTTTAAATTACATCTATCTTTTGAATTCTGGGACCCGTCTTATATAAAATTGCAAAAAAAATAAACTGAGTAGGCTAATATTGGTCCTTGTCCAAACAAAGTTTACCTTCAAACCAATTGTCAACTCCATATAAACGGTGGCGTATATATGGAATATATGGTGCCCAGAGCACTGCGACCCCCTCCCCTCTTAAACCTAAACCGTCCAGTGTTTCCAGTTTGGTAGTAAATCACATCTATCTTTTGAATTCTGGGCCCCGTCGCATTCAAAGATCTTGTGCGACATAATCATGCGAGTCGCGACCAAGCTTTAGAAGAAAAAACTCTCTTTCTCATGCATTTTACAAAAGAGTTTTCCTTTTCTTAGCTCACCCTTCCTCTCTGTTCCGTGTTTGCGCCCCTTTTGTGTGCTCTCTTCAATTGCACATGCTCCCTGCCCCCATAAAGTTGCTACTGTGTGCAACAGATATATTAATCGTTAGGTTTGCTATTAGTTTGAGGACTTTCAATCAAACCGCATTAATCACAGCACTTAATAGAGACACTGCACCAGACTCTTTCATGTTACCGTAGCGTTTGTGTCCCTTAATGGTAAAACAATTTAAGTTTTGGTATGGGGTCATGAATTTGGTTCAAATGAAAATATTGGAACCATATGCGATCCTACAATATTCAGTGATCGTTGGCACAGTTGAAATAGAGTCTAAAGTTATGCAATTGTAAATAATAAACCTTTTATGTTGTATAGCTCCCTCTCACGGTCAAAATATTAATTAAGCTGAAAACAATGTTTCTTGAATAAAATCGACCGATTAGCAGCTATTCCCGTTTGGAAATTATATATCACAACTACACATTCTGAGATTTTCATGGTCGCAGCTACCATTGTACGGCCGTAGGCGCTATTTAAAATTTATCACAATTTACCGGGAGCACCGGTACATTTTTATATTCAATTTTTCTCGAAAGCAGAGATGTTTTAGAGGCTAAATTTTCTAGTGCTTATAATACATCCACATGGGCATCCAAATATATCAAAATTGTAAAGAATCACTATCCACCCAATTTGTTTTTTCTTCAAAATTTCCCAAAACTTTATATTACCTTTAAGGTAACCCTTATTTGCCTTGAAGCACTTTAACTTTTGTTTTGGCACTCGAGGTATCTGTGACCTTTCACAAGGGTTGTAAGACCTAACATTAAAACTTCCGAGGTCAAACTTATATTTCGCGCGGTTAAGATGCGGAAGTCGACTAGGGTTGAAGTCAACTAGTATGGGCGCTACCACTTCCGGAAGTTACGCTGAGTAAGATTGGGTCGGTGAAGGTCGTGTTAAATTAATCGTGGGAAGTTGATCCGAGTAAGAGCGTATGAACAACTCATGGTGTAAGTCAAATATGTATGGAATGTTTGCTGCTGCAGCAGTGTCTGAACACGGCTACTTACACTTACAAAACCACGATTATTTGACCGAACCGGTACACTAGGAAAACAAATGTGGAGTTTGGCTGCAAAATAAACTGTGCGATTTTGAGCAAGATGGCGCATGCGCAACATGTCTGCTTGAAAATTTTTGTCCCTATTCGTGTGCGAGAAAGAAACAAGACAGAGGGGGGGGGGGGGGGGTCTACAAGCGAGCGTTTACATATGAAGAAAAATCCGGCTGAGTTTCATGCGGTGTGAGAAGTATCTCAATCCTGAGCAGGGTGTTTCCAGTGAGGTTTATTGTAAGTTTGGGAATAGTTGAATATTCCTTACTTCCACCATCATTTCTCGATTTGAGATAAACCGCGGTCTTTTTCTCTCTCTCTATTCTCCGTACGTCCTCTTTTTTCCTGTTTTCTTTCCCTACTCTGTTCCTACATGTTGAACAATTATTACATCGCTTCCTTATTTCCGATATGCATACGACGCATTGTGTCTATGTCTCTCCTTTTCTTCGGTTATTCTCCTCTATACCTTTTCCACTACCTCCATATTAATCTCATATCACGTGCAAATGTCTAATGATGCTATGTTTATTTGTAATATGTTGTTTTGTCTTGCTTTTTATACTCTACTTCTTTAATACTTTATATGTTTATAATGTTATTGTTAAAATCCCTTTGTATATGTAATATTATTCTAGTCGTAAGCTGATCGACCCTGCAGTCGGTGCTGCTGGTCAGTTTTAATATACCGATAATTAAATGAATAAATAAACTAATGAGTAAATAATTATCATCATTATTATTATTATTATTACTTTTTCTAGCTAGTACAGATTTTTTTTTCTAAAATATGAAACAGTAAAATGAACTGCTCACGTGTTATGTATATTAGTACACCTTTGAATGCAGATCAATGACGTCATTCACCGCCTTTAGTTTAAATGATCTGAACGACGAGTTGTTTCGATGTACTAATAATTGAGGAATAATAAACTATAATTTACTAGTTTACAAGTCTAACGATATAGTACGTAATGGCAGTCCTTGCAGAGAAATCGAGCCCTACTTAAACACGACGGTGCGTGCGGCTCAAATTGATGAACACTGGGAAAATGATGAGACTAATTATTTAAAGACGAGCCTCCTGAAACGATTCCAGCCTTGTTATTCTATTCTAGTCATATTTGACTGTCCAGACTCACCGTCATCAGAATCATGTAATGAGCTCAATTTGAAATAGCCTACTTGATATAAGAGTAAACTCGATAAGTTCTCAAAACTCGGTACCCAGTTCCAAGCAGACCACTTTATAGCAGTCCACGAGGAAGAAATAACATGCATCGTCAGCAACTCTAACCGAACTGGATCAAGTTAATATTTGTGACGGGTTTCACTTTTGCACGTGATGGTGACGTCATACGTCTCGTAACCCAGACAGTATGTGGGAGTGTGTATGGGGAAGGGAAGTTTCTATTTATGTTCATGACTGATATTATGAAGATAAATGTTGATATATTTCGGTTAATCCCACATTGTTTCTGAGTGATGGGTGAAGTTTGCTTAAGATAGTTAAAATTTTAAATCCCCCTGTATCATGTCAAATCATGGTATTAAACACACACAAAAGCTGGAAAGTTGTTACCAAAATTATCATGTTTGTGTACGTAGTCCGCAGTGGATGTGATCTTCAACAAGGTTGATTCTACTTAACTTTCATCATTATTCCGCAAACTTCACACTAAATATCAGTTTCATTCGTTTAAATCAATCGTTCTCAGGTGATTTCATACAGTGTTATTCACAATGTTATTTGTAGAGCAATACTCAACATTTATTTGAAGGCGGATTTATAGTCATTCTAGTTGATTGCCAGTAAGGTCGCGATCTCGAAGGAAGTTTGAGCCCTGACCCCCCCCCCCCTCCTCATTCCTTCAACCCCTCTAGAAAAAAGCACGCTCCTCTTGATTGCCACCTTATTTCTATAATTCCATCCCGCCTCAACTGACAAAATTATGTTTTATTGGGTGCCAGTAGTTGATGAATAACAGAATTGTCATAAATGCATGCAGATTATATTTACGTAATACCTGATATTGCATATTAAAATAAATGTAAATATAATTTCGTGCAAAAAGGCGCGTCGTTACGGAGTGACCTTTACAGTTTGCGTAAGATAAGTAATAATACATGCGCCAAACATATGATAAAACGAATCCATACCGGAATACGTAAATTTGATTTTTAAGAAGCCATTACAATCTTTGTTTTGCGAACCCAGTTCCAAGCAGACCACTTTATAGCAGTCCACGAGGAAGAAATAACATGCATCGTCAGCAAGTCCAATCGAACGAGACCAAGTCAATATTTGTGACGGGTTTCACTTTTGCACGTGATGGTGACGTCATACGTCTCGTAACCCAGACAGTATGTGGGAGTGTGTATGGGGAAGGGAACTTTTGTTCATGACTGATATTATGAAGATAAATGTTGATATCTTTCGGTTAATCCCACATTGTTCCTGAGTGATGGTTGAAGTTTGTTTAAAGGTAATACAAAGTTTTGGTATGGGGTCATGAATTTGGTTCAAATGAACATATTTGAAGCATATGGATCCTACAATATTCAGTAATCGTTGTCGCGGTTGAAATCGAGTCTTAAGTTTTGAAATTGTAAATAATAAACGCTTGATGGTGTATAGCTCCCTCTCAAGATCGATATAATATTTAAGATATAAAACAATGTTTCTTGACAAAAAATTAACCGATTTGCTATTCCCGTTTGGAGATTATATATCACAAATACATATTCTGATATTTTCATGGTCGCAGCTACCATTGTACGGTCGTAGGCGCTATTAGAAATTTATCAAAATTTACCGGGAGCACCGGTAAATTTTTATATTCATTTTTTCCCAAAAGCAGAAGTGTTTTAGGGGCTAAATTTTGAATTGCCTATAATACATCCACAGGGGCATCCAAATATATCAAAATTGTAGAGAATCACTATCCATCCAAAAAAAAATCCCAAAACTTAATTTGTCTTACCTTTAAGATAGTTAAAATTATAAATCTCCCTGTATCATGTCAAATCATGGTATAAACACACACAAAAGCTGGAAAGTTTTCACCAAAATTATCATGTTTGTGTACGTAGTCCGCAGTGGATGTGATCTTCAACAAGGTTGAGTCTGCTTCATTTTATTCATTATTCAGGCAAACTTCACACTAAATATCAGTTTCATTCGTTTTAATCAATCGTTCTCAGGTGATTTCATACAGTGCTATTCACGATGTTATTTGTAGAGCAGTATTCAACATTTATTTGAAGGCAGATTTATAGTCGCTCTAGTTGATTGCCAGTGAGGTCGCGATCTCAAAGGAAGTTTGAGCCCCCCCCCCCCCCCCTCCTCATTCCTTCAACCCCTCTAGAAAAAAGCACGCTCCTCTTGATTGCCGCCTTATTTCTATAATTCCATCCCGCCTCAACTGACAAGATTATGTTTTATTGGGTGCTAGTAGTTGATGAATAACAGAATTTTCATAAATGCATGCAGATTATATGTACGTAATACCTGATAATGCATATTAAAATAAATGTAAATATAATTTCGTGCAATCCCGCGTCGTTTCTGAGTGCCCTTTACAGTTTGCGTAAGATAAGTAATAATTTTGCTGTAGAAGAAGCTACCTCTCTTTAAATACATGCGTCAAACATATGAGCAAACGAATCCATACCGGAATACGAAAATTTGATGTTTAAGAAGCCATTACAATCTTTGTTTTGTGAACCCTGTTCCAAGCAGACCACTTTATAGCAGTCCACGAGGAAGAAATAACATGCATCGTCAGCAAGTCTAACCAAACGAGAGCAAGTCAATATTTGTGACGGGTTTCACTTTTGCACGTGATGGTGACGTCATACGTCTCGTAACCCAGACATTATGTGGGAGTGTGTATGGGGAAGGGAAGTTTCTATTTTGTGTTCATGACTGATATTATGAACATAAATGTTGATATCTTTTGGTTAATCCCACATTGTTTCTGAGTGATGGGTGAAGTTTGCTTAAGATAGTTAAAATTATAAATCCCCCTGTATCATGTCAAATCATGGTATTAACACACACAAAAGCTGGAAAGTTTTCACCAACATTATCATGTTTGTGTACGTAGTCCACAGTGGATGTGATCTTCAACAAGGTTGATTCTACTTCATTTTCTTCATTATTCTTTAAGTTTCTCACTTGATTACAAATGTAACTTATCACATGTGTCAGTCATGTTTAAAAATACGATTGCTATGGAAACAGTGGGGAAAATTGATATTCTTTTTTTCTTAAACTAATTAAATAAAAATGAATGTTTACATAATTGTAAATGAGGACATTCTGTTTACCGGGACATTCAACTGTCTGTTGTCAATAAACGCGTGATGGACGTGACCGCTAGGCCGAAACCATGGTAACAAATTAAGAAATATTGGAGATTTCAGACCATAATATAAATGTGTTTTAATAACATGAAACAAACGGTAATCATGTACTAACTTTAGCTGACCTTTTGAATATTATCGAAATTTGAATTATATTAAGTTATATTCATTAAGATAAGATATCATAATGATCACGTTGCCTACATGAATGTCTTCTACAACTTTCATCCAAGGCACTATCGGTAATATTTTTAGAGTATTCAATTATTTTTCATTGAAACTTACACTATATTATACATTTTTAAATTGTTTATTTTAGTAATAATAATATTAGTAATAGAAATGACATCAAGAACAGTACAACTACTCTAAAAAATCGCAATAATAAATATTATTGTGTTTTTGAATAGCCTATAATTATGAGATCTTCTTTTTAATCTTTATATTGGCTGGTATAACTATGTGCGAATATAAACATACTGCAATTCTTTCGACTGAAATGTATTGTAGCAAATATTGGTTGACATGTCCAGTGGCGGATCCTGGAGGGGGAAGGCGAGGGGCAAATGCGCACATGTACCCCCCCCCCCCTTCCGAAAAGGGGACCTCTTTTCGGGAGAGGTTGTTTTTATTTTGCTTTCTTTTTGTTTATTTCGTGGCAAAGGAGGAGGCGGTGTCAAAGAATCTTTTAGCCAACTGGCACATGAAATATACATGAACGGTTTGTGTAAATCTGTTCACCTCTTCTCCAAGACGTTCTCGTCTTTCTTTACGGTGTAGTATCTTTTTACTTTTCCTTAAAGAAATATTTCAAGAGACAATGTTGTCTTATAATATTTCCCAAATAATTATTTTTTCTTTCTTTTACTCTTCCTACAAGGATATTCTGTTTAAGCACCTTTCATTATCAATTACATTATGTGTTGGGTTATTGCAAGTATTGCCCGGCTTGATTAAAATGCCATATATTACCCCACACAGATTATGGGCTATTCCTCTGCCTTACTCAAAATCGTAGACGTGACTTTTTATAATTCATATTTAGGCAAAACTCTTTAGTTTGGACAGTATTCAGAGATAATTGCATATCTTCATCCCTTTATGCACACTGTCAATGTCAGCAGCACAACAGCGGAAATCACTGATGTTCACAACTCCAATACTGACACTCTTTATATCTCAAAATTCGCTGAAATATCAACTCTGTGCACGGGAGTGAACTTAGTTGGATATAATAATCCTCTTTTGAAATTTGTAAAGCTGGTTATGTCATCATTGATTTTGATTGGAGCTGTTTGCTCCCATTGCAGTTTGGAGATGAGATGAATATTCAAATCCAAAGTTATCCTTTTTGAGCGCCTCGCCCCCTTTTATTGGTGCCCCCCCCCCCCCCCCACTCCCCTCCTCGGAAAGTTTCGCCATCGCCCCCACAATACTCTGCCAGTGTTGTTGTATACCAAAGAAGAAAGAAAATGAAATAGATTCATATATAATGTCTCAAATCATGCAAATACTCATTTGCACATACTTATGAAAATGGGTGTCTATTCAACATTTCTTTCTTTCTCTCTCTGTCTCCCTTTTTCTGACTTTCGGCTCTCTTTCTCATTTTCCATCTCTTCGATTATTTCGATTATCTCCCTCTGTATCTTTATCTTTCTTTCAATACTTCATTGATATCACGTGCATGTGTCTACTGGTGCAATGTTCTTCTTTATATATATACTATTATATGTTGTACATTCTAAAGTATTATAATACTATCGTGAAATTTAATTTGTATATGTTGATTCATTCTAGTTGTAAACTGACCTCTTCAGTCGGAAATGTTGGTTTGTTTATAGATATAAATAAATGAATACATCATTAGAAAGTAAGTAATTTTCATCATCTTCATTGTTATTGCTTTCAGCTGATACAAGCTAACTCTTTACTGTAATAGTCTCTTTCTATGACTCTTAAATACGAATATTAATTTTTCTAAAATATGAAATAGTAAATGAACTACTTACGTTGTATGTATATTAGTAGACCTTTGAATGCAGATCAATGAAGTCATTCATCGCCTTTAGTTTAGATGATCTGAACGACGAGTTGTTTCGATGTAATAATAATAGAAGAATAATAAACTATAAAACTACTGGTAAACAAGTCTAACGATATAGTCCGTAATGGCAGTCCTTGCAGAGAAATCGAGCCCTGCTTAAACACGACGGTGCGTGCGGCTCAAATTGATGAACACTGGGAAAATGATGAGACTTATTATTTAAAGACGAGCCTCCTGAAACGATTCCATGCAGCCTTGTTATTCTATTCTAGTCATATTTGACTGTCCAGACTCACCGTCATCAGAATCATGTAATGTGCTCAATTTCAAATAGCCTACTTGATATAATAGTCTTTGAAAATTCTCAAAACTCGGTACCCAGTTCCAAGCAGACCACTTTATAGCAGTCCAAGAGGAAGAAATAACATGCAGCGTCAGCAAGTCGTTCCAAGCACACCACTTTATAGCAGTCCAAGAGGAAGAAATAATATGCAGCGTCAGCAAGTCCAACCAAACGAGATCTAGTCGAAGTTTGTGACTGGTTCAACTTTTGCACGTGATGGTGACGTCATACGTCTCGTAACCCAGACAGTATGTGGGATCGTGTATGGGGAAGGGAAGTTTCTATTTTCGTTCATGACTGATATTATGAAGATAAATGTTAATATCTTTCGCTTAATCCCACATTGTTTCTGAGTGATGGGTGAAGTTTGCTTAAGATAGTTAAAATTATAAATCCCCCTGTATCATGTCAAATCATGGTATTAACACACACAAAAGCTGGAAAGTTTTCACCAAAATTATCATGTTTGTGTACGTAGTCCGCAGTGGATGTGATCTTCAACATGGTTGATTCTACTTCATTTTCTTCATTATTCTGCACACTTCACACTAAATATCAGTTTCATTCGTTTTAATCAATCGTTCTCAGGTGATTTCATACAGTGCTATTCACAATGTTATTTGTAGTGCAAAATACTCAACATTTACTTGAAGGCGGATTTATAGTCGTTCTACTTGATTGCCAGTAAGGTCGTGATCTCAAAGGAAGTTTGAGCCCCCCCCCCCCCCTCATTCCTTCAACCCCTCTAGAAAAAAGCACGCTCATCTTGATTGCCGCCTTATTTATATTATTCCATCCCGCCTCATCTGACAAGACTATATTTTATTGGGTGCTAGTAGTTGATGAATAACAGAATTGTCATAAATGCATGCAGATTATATTTACGTAATACCTGATAATGCATATTAAAATAAATGTAAATATAATTTCGTGCAATCCCGCGTCGTTTCTGAGTGACCTTTACAGTTTGCGTAAGATAAGTAATAATCTTGCTGTAGAAGAAGCTACCTCTCTTTAAATACATGCGTCAAACCAGAGGCGGCGCTCCCGGGGGGGGGGGGGGCAGGGGGGCACAGTGCCCTTCCACTTTTTCAAGTACCCTAAAAGTGCCCCTTTTTGCATAGGAAAAGTGCCCCTTTTACCTTGACAAGTGCCCCTTTTTACAGAGGAAAAGTGCCCCTTTTATTTTGAAAAGTGCCCCTTCCCCTTTCCACCTCTGATAAGTACCCCTTTTATTTTGACACGTACCCCTTTTCCTTTGAAAAGTTCCCATTTTCCTTTGCAATAAGTGACCATTTTCCATTCTCATAAGTGCCTTTTTTAATCTCTAGTAAGTTCCCCTTTTTAGATACGAGAAGCGCCCCTTTTTCACTTTTGATAAGCGCCCCCTTCACCTCTGATAAGTGCCCTATTTAAATCTGAGAGGTTCCCTTTTTTTGCCTTGACAAGTGCCCCTTTTCCTTTGTAAAAAGTGCCCCTTCCCCTTTTTAACTTGGATAAGCGCACCTTATATTTTCACATGTGCCCCATTTCCCTTTTAATAAGTGCCCATTTTGCTTATGATAAGTGCCCCCATTTAAAGAAGAGCCCTTTTCCCTTCTCCTAAATGCCCCTTTTCCTTTTCATCTATGAAAATAGTTCCTTTTCATTCTCATAAGTGCCCCTTTTCATCCCTTGTAAATGACCCTATTCAATTCTGAGAGATACTCGTTTTACTTTGACAAGTACCCCTTCCCCTCCTGATAAGTGCTCCCTTCATCTCTTATAAATGCCCCTTTTATTTTGATACGTCCCCCTTTTCCTGCCCAATAAATGCTCTCTTTTTTTCCTTATAAGTGTCCCTTCTCCTTCTCATAATTACCCCCTTTTCGTCTTTGATAAGTGCGCCGTTTATTTTAATATGTGCCTCTTTTTCCTTTTAATAAGAGCCACTTCCCCTTCTCATTACCCTTTTAACAATGATATGTGCCCAAATTCTTTTCTAATAAAGACCCTATCCCTTTTTCATAAATGCCCCTTTTCACTTCTTATAAATGCCCCCTATCAAAATCTAATGGGCGCCTCTTTTCCATCGTAAATGCCCATTTCCTTTTCATCCCTGGTGCATGCCTCTTTTTTTAGGTGTAAGAAGTGCCCCATTTTCACCTCTGATAATTAGCCTTTGTACTCTGACACGTGCTCCTTTTCTTTTCTAATAACTGTCTTAACCCTTTCGATAAGCGTCCCCTTTTCCTCTCATCATCAAACGTGCCCCTAATTTCAAGCGACTAAAAGCAATTTCCCCCAAGGCTCGCTCGCTACGCTCGCTCGTAGTTATAGATGTTATAATTATGTAACTTATCAAAGATCTTTTAAGTCTTACGTTATGAGAATGTGCTTATATAACCCCATCAGGATTGGGTCATTCCTCTATGATAAGATGTATTTTTTTGCACTGCGACCTCGTAAATCTTTAAAAAGAATTCTCGCTCGCTTTGCTCGCTCGCAAATTAATTTTTAGACCATCACACTCAACTGCAAAGATGATACGCAACATCTTATATGATGTATAAATAAAAACAAATATTGAAATCATCCCCGATAATGTAATCACAATATAGGTGTATATACCAATGTCTAAACAATTGTATATATTCCCTTTGAGATTTCCCTTTGAGGGTGCCCTTTTATTTCCAGAAAGTGCCCTTTTTTGTTGGTGCCCCCCCCCCCCACTTTGGAAGTCGATCCGCCGCCTCTGCGTCAAACATATGAGAAAGCGAATCCATACCGGAATACGTAAATGTGATGTTTAAGAAGCCATTCAAATCTTTGTTTTGCGAACCCAGTTCCAAACAGACCACTTTATAGCAGTACACGAGGAAGAAATAACATGCACCGTCAGCAAGTCCAACCAAACGAGATCAAGTCAATATTTGTGACGGGTTTCAGTTTTGCACGTGATGGTGACGTCATACGTCTCGTAACCCAGAGAGTATGTGGGAGTGTGTATGGGGAAGTGTCTATTTTTGTTCATGACTGATATTATGAAGATAAATGTTGATATCTTTCGGTTAATCCCACAGTGTTTCTGAGTATTGGGTGAAGTTTGCTTAAGATAGTTAAAATTATAAATCCCCCTGTATCATGTCAAATCATGGTATTAACACACAAAAGCTGGAAAGTTTTCACCAAAATTGTCATGCTTCTGTACGTAGTCCGCAGTGGATGTGATCTTCAACAAGGTTGATTCTACTTCATTTTCTTCATTATTCTGCAAACTTCACACTAAATATCAGTTTCATTCTTTGTAATCAATCGTTCTCAGGTGATTTCATACAGTGCTATTCACAATGTTATTTGTAGAGCAATACACAACATTTATTTGAAGGCGGATTTATAGTCGTTCTAGTTGATTGCCAGTACTAGGTCGCAACCTCGAAGGAAGTTTGAGCCACCCCCCCCCCCCCTCCGCATTCCTTCAACCCCTCTAGAAATAACACGCTCCTCTTGATTGCCGCCTTATTTCTATAATTCCATCCCGCCTCAACTGACAAGACTATGTTTTATTGGGTGCTAGTAGTTAATAAATATCAGAATCGTCATAAATGCATGCAGATTATATTTACGTAATACCTGATAATTCTTATAAAAATAGATGTAAACATCATTTCGTTCAACCCCACGTACTCATTTCTGAGTGACCTTTACAGTTTGCGTAAGATAAGTAAGGGTCTACATCCCTTCCTATCATGTTAACATCATAAATTGAAAGCATTATGACAATAATTTTCCTGTAGAAGAAGCTATCTCTCTTTTATTTAAATACATGCATCAAACATATGAGAGAAAAACAAAAATGGGATCCATACCGGAATGTGTAAATGAGATGCTAAACAAGCCATCCAGACCTTGATTTTTGCTGTTGGGGGAGGCAAAAGAAATCATGCTGAAATGCTCCGAATCTTCATTCATATTTCACCGAGGCGATTCTATTGAAACCATCATGATCATGGTCTAAAATAAGGTTTAGACTTCTATCGAGGTCTACGTCGCTCAGTAAAATTGTAAAGGTTTAAACCATGGATTAAGATGAACCTCCTTCATGAAATTGGGCCTTGAGATGAAGCATAATGGAGTGCATGTATATCCCTTTATGAAACTGTTATTGCAGAATGTGACTGGAAGGCCATTTTAAGCTTCACCCCCTCCCCCGAGCTCGCACTCTCTGTAATTCACCTCATATTTAGGTTTAATCTTCGAAAACAGGGCCACAAATTGTCCGACTTCTACTAACGTTCCAAGAAAGGTAACGATGTGGACAAGGTAAATCGTCGAACCCCAAGTCCAAAGACATAATTTGCTATTAATTTCCTTTCACTGGTTAATGTAGAAAGCTGTATCACTGTAATAAACATCGTGTGTTGAAAGCCAGGAAGCCGTTATCAAAAGCGCTATCAGATAATGCATTGGGTTTCAGCAGGATATGGGAAAGGGCGTTCAATCATTTGAGCCCTATATTTGGAACTTTGTAAAAATCCCTTTTAAAAAGTTCTTACTAACGTCATTTAAATCACCTTTTTTTCTTCAAATCACCCATTTTCCGTAATTACGTTAATTTTAAACAATACTAAAAAAGTTTACTTTTGATTAATTTTGTTCGTTTGTTTTCCTTTTGTTTCTTCTGATTTTGTATTCATTTTTTGAGATATAGCGTAACGAAAGCGGGACGGACGGACAGACGTACAGACAGACAACCCGAGAAATGAATGCCTCCGGTGTAAGTGCAATGTTCTACGAGCAATCCAAAATCATGAAGAAGGTGTGTGGGTGTGTACGGTACCAAACCGAGGACACCTATTATAATTCGTATCAGGACAATTACCCCCTGGGCAATCACCCCCCGGGCAATTACCCCCGGAAAACTACCCCCGTAGGACAATTACCCCCCGGAAAATTACCCCCCGGAGAATTACCCCCCGAGGACAACTACCCCCCGCGGACAAATACCCCCCGAGGACAACTACCCCCGAGGACAATTACCCCCGAGGACAATTACCCCCCATGGACACTACTGGGCATCGTGGCTCAGTGGTTAGAGCGCCCGCCTCATGAACGGGAGGTCGTGAGTTCGAACCCCGGCCGAGTCACACCAAAGACTTATAAAAATGGGACCTTCTGCCTTCTAGCTAGGCGCTCAGCATATTAGATTGGAGAAGGGTAGTGATAACATATTATGTTATGCAGGGCCCGCTGGAAGAGCAGTTTCATAACTGAAGTGGCTACCCTGGGTAAATAAAACGTTATTATTATTATTATTATTATTACCCTTGAGGACAACTATTCCCCAGGAAAACTACCCCCGATGACAATTAACCCCCGATGACAACTACCCTTCCCCCCTTCGAGGACAACTCCCCCCCCCCCCCCCCGAGGACAATAACCCCCGGAGGACAACTACCCCCAATGAAAATCACCCCCGAGGAATTTATAACA